>RJWM01033801.1:0-20275 GCA_004363535.1 Dasyprocta punctata
CCTTCATAATTACCCAGTCTCAAATGTGTTGTTATCACAACTCAAAGCTGGCTGTGGCAGAGAGGGAACAGGAAGGGAACCACTTGAGAAAACTTTCTGAGGCCTTGGGCTTCTGTTCCTGGGCACTAGAGAGAAGTAGCTGTGAGGGGAGACTTGGAGAGGCTGGTCAGGAACCCCACTAGTCAAGAACGAATCTGCCTTCTTAACTGATTTTTAAGACTAAGTTTTGCAGAAGGAGGAGAATGTGAGAATGGAGGGTAGGATGAAAACCAAACTGTAGGTGGGTCACTGATCAGCATTTCACCTGTCTTAATACCAAGATCAAAGAGTGATTGCAGAAATTGATTAAGTAAGTGCCCTATTTGGCAGTGTTACTTAAATTTGGATTTTTCATATGCCAATAATATACTCTTGGAGGGCAATTTGAAAAACTCAAAGGTAAAAGTCAGCAAAACCTCTTGGTGCCAACAGGGAAGCAAGCATTGTTGCAAAAGCCTGTACTTGGCTAAGATTGTCAATTTGCTCTTACAGAATATTTATGTCCTTGTAATTGTGTGTACGTGTGTTTACATGGATATGAGGGTATATAATGAAACAACTGACAAACAACATCTCATGGAGATTTAGAGACTCTTGAGAACATGGTCTAAAAAGTCGATACTCTAATGCTGCTTCCTAAAATACTCTAGTTTTACAAAATACTCCAATATTGTGAAACAAAACAAAATAAAATTGTTTTTTGCTTTAGTAATGAGCATTTAGAGCAAGTGAGCCGAGATAGTCCCTATTTTCAGTTGACCCTTTATTTTTCGCATAAAAGTTTTGTGTAGAGTTAAGAGTCTTCACTTTTCCTTTCCCTGTGATTCTTATACCAATACTCTCCCACAAGTTGCTAGAATTTTCAACTTTCCCTTAATATCACACTGCTGTGATAATATAACATTGTGCTAGGCACACTAGACGGAAGCAAATAATAGTAAGAAAGGCAGGAATTTAATCCGTCAAAAAAAAAAAAGGCGGATTTGGAGTTTCTTAAATTACTTCCTCTTTAAACTAGTGATGAAATTAGATTTTGACTAGATGATTTGGGGTGTCCACTGTTAAGTCCCATTGAGAGATACTATTTATATTCATGGCAGTCTTCCAGCTTTATAAATTACTCTTATAACGGAACTGACATGTTGGTGAGTAAACAAAAGCTAACTTTTCTCTAGTGAGAACTAGTGATGAATGAATAACGACTCAAAATAAGTAGCAGCTCCAATTTAATGCACATTGTCCACATTTTCTCTCACTACACAGAGCCAAACAAGCCGTTTCCAACCAGTTTTGTTTGTCTGTTTCTACTGAGAATGAATTTGTAGTGAACAACAGGGCTGCTACAAGAAGAGCTGTGAATTTGCAAGAAAGTGTCATCTCCTATAGACAACTAGCCAGCTGACTAGTCCCTGGGGAGCTGAAATGTTCCTGTATGTTTTTTCTTTCTCGTTTGTGATCTCAGAGTTAACATAAAGCAATTATTCTTAATAAACCTCAGCAAATTGTTTTTGCGTAGTCTGCAACATTTCACAAACTAATAATTATTTCTACCTCTCTTTCCTTAAGAAATAATGTTTATCCTCAGCAGTGAAAAACTGTAGGATGGTGTTTTTTGCCTGTTACATAATTACATCACAGTACCCCCAGAAGTTTAATCCTATACCATTTATACAGCCTATGGACTAACTTAAAATTAAGGACATGTTCTAGGTAATTGATAAAGAATTGAAATAGAAATAATAATAATAATAATAATAATAATAATAAAATGTCTACTGCCTTACATTTGGGTTCATATGGTAAGTGCAATTACCTAATAGATTCTTGAATTTTGGTCTTAAAATTTCAAGGTATCAGTAAATATTGTATCTATCATGTCAATAAATGGAGTTAGTAGTATGGAATCCTCAACAGAAAGCAAGAAAAAATAGACCCATCACAGGTGGTGTTTAAGATGGGCATACATAAACACTGAGACATCTACACTATACTATAGGGCATATTTGGGAATGCCAAGTGCTATTCATTTTGAAACAGTCTTTTATTTGTTAGAAAAAAATTTTTTATTAAGATAGAACCCTTTTCATGTAGATTTTTGACTCCTTTCACTCTAAAAGTATCCTGAGTTACCCTGAGGCTTTAAGTGAAAAGTGTTGTTCTAATTGTTGGTTTTGAAATGTTCTAGGTTAGAAACTAAATAGGAAAGTATATATTGTGAAAACCTTTAGCATGCTGAAGCCATGGGAAATATCGAGTTGTAATGAAACGCTCTTGGAGTAAAGGATTGGCTTTATGGTTGACTGTAATCTGGGTGTTCTGTTTTTTCAATTATGTTTTATTTTGAAAAATGAAAGGAAAAGTGAAATATTCATTATTTTCATTAACTAAGATAACAGAAATCTCAAAAGGGAACACTGATTTCACTGCATATTAATCAAAGAAAACAAACCTATTATGGGAGAAAGAAGACTAATATAATAAAGATCATTTTTTGTACTTTTACAGTCAAAGCAGGGTAATTATTAGAATCCTATAGCCATTTAAACAAATATGATAAAGAATTCATCTTAAAAATTATTTTCTTTTTCATGTAATTAGTAAAAACTAGATTTTCTGGTCCTGAGGAAAATAGCAAAGGGTAAGAAAAGAAACAGTTATAGTTGATTAACATTTGCTTTCAAAATTTTTCCTGAATATAGCAGCACCAAAAGTTATTTTTATGCTCCAATAAGTTTCATAATTAAATTTGATAGAAAGAAAATACAGTATTTAAAAAATTACTCTTTCAACTACACAAACCAAAAAAGCTAAAACTGTATTTGATTTTCTTATAGTAAAAGAAACTTATTTAACTATAGCAGTTAACAATTTTAATGCAAAAATTACTATTGAGTAATTCATATAACACTTACATTCTTAGTTTTCTCAAATATCTTTAAAAATCTCCATGGAAAGCAAAGTATTACATTTGAAATATAATTTTCATTTTAAAAAGATGTGAGGTGGTGAGGAGGATTAAAGGATTATGGACAGGTTTTCCAAATTTAGAAATGTATACTGTTCATTGTTTATCACTATAATTATGCATATCCAGCCAGAGCCTCCTCAGTATGATTTCATCTTTTCTGTGAAAATACCCCAAAGAATGAAAAAAGCACTGCAGAAGAGGAAGGCTATTCATGGAAGTTAATTTTAAAAGAAATAGTCTAAATTTCAAACCTAATAGTGTGATAACTTATCCTAAAAATAAATGTACTATGTAAAAAACTAAAGTAGTTCAATTTTAACAACACACCTAACTTGGTATCCAGCATAATTTGCAATTGCCATTCTTTCTCTGTTGTCTTCCTCCTGCTGAGGTCTCTTCTCTTTCTGTTTATGACTGGTCTTCTTCTGTTTGGGTTATTTCTTCTGCTTAGGTTGTTTCTCCTGTTTGTCATTCGCTCCTCTCTTTAAGTTTTGTCCAGTTTTCCTCTTCACTCACCCCTACATTCCACCAGGTTTGAAGATACCGACAGTACTTTCTACAAGACCTAGAGGGGCTGTGCACTGGGGTAGGTAAATCGTGGCTTCTAAAAGCCAAGCAATGTGCCAACATTGCCATCAGAGGCCCTTTTACACCCCATTGCCTTCTCAGTGATAGTGGCTTCCCCAATGGCTGTTACAAAAACTGTATGAGTTCACACAAAGAAGTTACAGCGAACATAGTGAGCTGGAAGCACCTGGAAGTGTTGCCAAGCTACAGAACTAAACCAATCAGTTTATAGAGGCCAGCATCTTCCTTAACTGCCCACTGTTTTTAGGAAATTAGGTTCCCCTATTTTCAATGATACTTTTCCTTTAAAGCTTGATATATCTTCTCTTGTATGTTTTGTCTTCTTTTAATCCAATACATCCTCTGGATTTTAGTCACCTCCTTCTTTTTATGGTGGACACTTGCAGAGTTTAGTTTGTATTTGTTTTTATGTACATGGTTAACTTCTTTTGTGGGCTTCAACTGATGAAATTGCTTTTTTTTTTTTCTTTTTTTGAGAGATCTTCTACCTCTGATAAGAAACCTTGACCCAGTAACTTCTTACTTTTTAAAAACTCTTTTTATTGCTATAGTGAAAATATTCATCATGGTCGTCTGGCACGGATATGTACCACATTTTCATCTTTTTACTTGCCTGCTCTTCCTCTCCCCACCCCATCCCCAGATCGTCAAGCCTAACCATGTTTGAAACGCTAGGTTTTGCTCTTCTCTTGTCACTTAGTAAAGAACCTTGGGTTTAGAAGAGAAACAGAACTGTCGGTTCACTTAATTTTAATGCCAGCTTCTTTGTGATGTGGTGAGATTTATAATATCTACCCCCTGATATTGCTGGCGAGGACCAAACAACATATATAAATCCCTAAGTCTTTGTAATTCTTGTGTTCTGAGTATTTTTCTAAGCAGTTAACATGAATAAAATCACTTAATGTTCATTATTCTATGAGGTAAGTTATTATTTTTATTTTCATTATAAATGTGAAAAACAGGCTACCAGGCTTGCTCTGTCTTTCACAGTAGTCCCCTCTTCCATTATAGAGTGTACATTTTTCCTACTTTTACTTGGCCCAAACTTGTTCTGCAGAGCATTTTTCTCCCTTGAATAAACGTAAAACCTCACTGCCTTTTGGACTTATTTTGTCCAATTCTTTGTGTAAGACAAGAAGAACCTAGGAACCACCACTGAAGGGAGACCCCAGAACCCTGGAACCTGGTGACATATTGGGCAGCCAAAAGGTTTTTGCTTTTTCAACTCAGTCAATGAGCCACAACACTCCAGGGTAGTCAGAGGGCACATAATCCCCAGTGGGGCACATGCACGGAGAAGTTCCTGCTGCCCTGAAACTGGACTTCTCCTGATATTTCAAATAGTTTCCATAGACAGCCCAGCCTTGATGTCAGCCTGGGAGTGGGGGATACAAAAGGCAGTCAGTGCTGGACTCAGGGCTCCTGTGCTCTCTCTCTCAGCAGCCTTCTCTTACACTGTGCAGTGTACATTTTTCCTCTACCTTTACTTGACCCAAACTTGCTCTGCACAGAATGCTTCTTTTCCTATCTTTAATAAATATGAAAAAAATCAATGTGGAAAATAGCTTGAAAGAGCTAAATAACTCAATCAAAACCCTAGCCCCTGAAGGATGAAAATGTGTGCTTGAGCCGCCTGTCCTGACATCAGCCTCTTCATCCTCGGGCTGTGTGCTGGTTCCCTTGCAGCTCTGACTTTTCAAACAACGATTTCTCCAGTATTTTTCCTTCTCTGGATCTACTTAGTCTATCCAAGAGATCCATGCTTTGAGAATCTGACAGAAACTGGGATGTCTTTTTATTTTCTGGATGAAGTGTGTGTGTAGAAAGCACCATTTCACACACATCTCCAGATCTTTAATTTACCTAGAGAAGATTATGTGTTAAGAATCTTACATTCGCATGCAACACATCTTGTTGGTCTATTATTCTGATCATCTCCTGAGGTTTTCACCTCTTTCTCCTCCCTCAACCACTGTCTAAACATATCGCTCATCATCTTGTTTTCCAGTGAGATGAGTTGAGAATGGTGATTATTGCCTTTGGAGTTTAACAGAGATGGGTTAGTTGCATGGCATCCTATTTAGTTAGCTACATGTCCTTAGGCAACTTGCAATTCTTTTCCTATAGACAAATAAGTTAGGATAACGATGCTGACACTTTTTGTGCATGTGAGTATATGCAACCTTCCCACTTCATATTATCATGTTAAAATTTTATATAAAGTATTAATCAATGTTTTAAAGATATGTTTTTTTCAACAGAATTTCCCAGTTGCATTTGACCACTGTTTCTTTAAGACTTCATTAAACCAATACTGACCACTACAAAAACTCCTCCTTGTCTCACAACATGCTCTTTGTGTCATCACGAGAACTGTATCTCAAGTGAGTACAAATGAAGTTTCTTGTGGGGCCTTTATCTCAATATAAGAGAATCTCATACAATCTCAATATAATAGTTGCTCAAATAATGGTCTCACTCTTCCACCTTGGTTCTTTAAATCCTAGTTCTAGATCCTGCACACTATTTGCTGCTTCTTTCAAATAACTATTTTCATACTATTATTTCTGCACATCCCAAGGCTTAGAATGTCACTTCTCTCTAAGGTATAATCTGAACATCGATTTTCTGCTAAAATTTGTATACTGCAATTCTAACCTCCAGGCTGATGGTATTAAGTCTAAGCAAGTGGAGTCTCCAGACAGTGATAAGTGCCCTTCTAAAAGAGAACCAAAGCCAGGCACAGTGGTCCATGTCTGTCAGCTCAGTACTCTGCGAGGCTATGGCAGGAGGGTCAAAATTTGAGACCAGCCTAAGCAACTTATAGATTTAGTGAGATACTATATCAAAATTTTAAAAAAAAAGTTTTTTAAAAAAGGGCTGGAGATATAGCTCAGTGTGAAGGTTCTGAGCTGGGTTCAATCCCCTGGTACTGCAAAAAAGGCTAGAGGAGAACTCAGATCGCTATGGCTTTAAATTCTTACACAAATAAAATTAAGGTAACCCCCAACTCTCTAAAAAAGTGCTCAAAGATCTTACTTATGTATGTTCTAGCAATGCATACATTGTTTTATACATTGATTTCATTGCTCATCCTGAAATTTGATCTTCTGGAGGTTCACATGAATATTTGGCAATATTTTATTCCTTTTATGAAATCTCTCTCTTTCACTTCTCCCTTCTAGACCCATAATATGCTTTCTAAAACTATGGCTCATGAGTATCTTTCAAACAACATTCATTTAAAAAAAATGATCATGCAGTGTTTACCCCCCGTCTAAAAATACTGAAAGTGGATGAGTTTAACAATTCGCGATTAAGAAATAATCAACATTTCTAGTAAATTATTTATGTCAATGAAGATTACATAGGGAATATATATTGAAGAAACAGTTACAAAATCAGTATTAGTAGTGATAGCAAAGATACTATGATACAGGCATACATTGTATAGATGTAGACACTGACTGAGAATAAGCAAAAACTCCTAATACCAAAATAGAATCTTCAATACGTGACTCTCATAAAATATGTACATCCACATGGTAAGTCAAACTCTTAACATTTTTCAAGCATCCTAAGCTAAGAAGTCACATATGGGAAGTGTTTGTTGACTTATTTTAAATCTTTTAACTCCCCCAAAAGTTCAGTGAGTGGAATATCAGCTAAATATAAAGCCATCCTGTGTTTACATAGTATTACATAGAGTGTAAATAAACATAAAGTTATCCATAATAAATACTGATTTTTAAAAATCAACTAACAATACAAGACTACATAATCATCTCTTTCATCTCTTCTTACCATCTGCCTACTTATTAGAATCCTTCCTTTTACATTCATTTACTCTAGCACTACATAAAGGAGATCTAATCTCAGAATGGGTTTAAACATAGGGCAAGGTGGTTTACAGTTGTTTCTGTCATATAAATAGTAATTATGCTTTCAATCCTACCAGGTAGGCAATTATGTACGAAGTTTCCCATTTGAATTTCAGCAAAACAGTCAAAATGTTAAATATTAAAGTTGATTTCTTCTACATTTTTTGCAATATGTAAATTTTAGATATATATTTATATATAAATTTATGTATGTGCCTAAATTACAGCACTTATTTCTGCAGATTTTTCTTCTCTATAATAAGACTAATTTTTATTAAAGAAATCAAAGTACCCAACTGTTTAAAGGCAGTTTAAACTGGTTTTTACATTTCAGAATGACTAGTATTTTAAAAGAAGGTTTTTTTCTTTTGTTATCATCTCATCCTTTACTCTTTTCATTAACACACTACCTTTTGTAGCAAAACTTCAAGACATTTTGCTGTTAATTAATATTGATAGACAATTCTGAAATCCATCCCTGATTATTACCAGTCATTAATCATGAAGCAGAAATATGCTAGCACAATGTATAGAATGTACTGCAGGTTTGAATCAGGATGCCTAGTCTAAAAGACAGTACATTTTTTGTACTGTTTTTTTGTTAATCTAGCTTTGTGTGGATAATCAAAACATAAAAACAGAGACCTTCTTTGTTCTCCAAACAAAGAATATGGGAGGTGATGCTAAGAAATATGTATATCTCTGTGAGCGTGAGGGCACGTCTGTAATTTTGGATGAAAACACTTCTATCTCTCGGTTTGGAGGAGAGACAAAAGGAATGGAGGATGAAAAGAAATGCAAACCTAAGTGGCTTTCCAACTGATTTACCTTCATCTAGAAAGAATAGAATGAAACATAATGATAAAAGCTGCACTCGAGAATTATTACTCTGAAATCTCTTTTTATCTCAAGCACGCTTTCAAGTGCAGCTCTACTTTTTTTCAGCAAAGTAATCCAACATGGAAAAAATTATGGGGTTCATGATGGTTTCAAGTACCACCCATTCTGTGTCAGCCATGCTGCCTATGACTTGGAGGTCATTTAAGGATGCAGGGTGGAGGAAAGCTACTGTAGTACCATTCATAGTCTGCAGGAGTCATCAACTGACACAGTCAAATTGAAGGAAGAGGTGAACCTGGTTTGGAAATCAAAATGACAAAACAAGTGAGAATTCCAATATTATTCTTCCTATTGAATAAAAATATACATGTGAAGAGAGAAGCACCTTAGACTCAATTTCAAGAAAAAAAATAAATAAAATAAAGAATACCACTTCTGAGTCCTAAAGTTCCTTGTTTGTTCCATTTTCTACGTCAAAGTATTTATATTAGTACACATTTGCAGTGCAGATTACATTTGTCACGGGAGTTGGAAAATGTGTGTAACACATCCAATTTTGTTTTCATTCCCTTCCCTTTCTCTCTATTCTGCCTCTCTCCACCTCTTCTTGGTCCCCTTTCCTCTTGTAAAAAATCTATCTCCCTATCACCTACCTTTTATGTTACTCTTAATTTATAATTTGTATTTCTCATATAAGAACAACCATGTGGTGCCTAAGCTTATGTCTGATTTAAATTACTTAACATCTTTTTCTTTAGGTTTTTCCAGACAGGGCCTCATTTTAGTTTAGGTTTGCCTCAAAGTGACTATGCAGCCCAGGCTGGCCTCAGACTTGAGGTAATCCTTCTACCTCAGCCTCCGAAGTGCTGGGATTACACGTATGGGTCGCCATGTCTAGCACTTAACATTTTCTTGTTTGGAAAATGATAGCCCCTCTGTGCTCTTTGTGACACTAAAAAAAAAATTGTCAGTGTAAGAGATCAGTACCCGCTGCAGGAGGCATGTTACAAGGTGCCAAGGGATACCAGAAACAGTAAATTGCATCAAACCCTATAAATACTGTTTTTTCCTGCCACACATGCACACCTAAGATAAAGTTTAGTTCATAATTTTGGCACGGTAAAGGATTAAAAAGAGTAACTACTCATGAAGTAGAAGAGTTTTAACTGTAATGAAAGTTATTTTTGAATGTAGTACCACCCTCTCTTGAGATCTCTAACTGTACTGGCAATCAGCCTTTTTCTCTTGATGAGGTGACACAACGCAATGCTTAGAGGACAAGATGAAGTGAAGTGAGTGATAAAGACACAGTCTTGATAGTTGCCCCAATATCAGACAGCTACTGAGTGACTCATGTGTTCACAGGATATGCTGGACAAAATGATGTTCAAGGTTCCGGGTAGGATGAAACAAGACCAGGAAGACTTCATTATGTTACTTGGAATGGGGTGCCATTTAAAACTTACAAACTTTTTTCACCTGGAATTTTTCATTTAATGTTTTTGGACACAGTTGATTCTATGTAACTGAGACTTGAGAATGCAAACCATGGATAAGAGGAACTTCTAGGCACATAACAATAAATTTAATTCTGTAACAATACAGAGAGTTGACTCTGTCTACACTTGTTCTGAATCTGCAATTTAATTGTAGACTAAAAACATCTGAAAAAAATTGCATAGGTGTTGAAAACATGCAGGTGTTTCTGATCATTATTTCCTATATATAATAAGACAACTACTTGCATAACTTTTATGTTTCATTAAATGCAAAATGATGATTTAAAGTAAAGTCTTCCTTGGTAACTGTAGGTATTGGTTCTAGGAGCCCCACCTCAACCCCCAAGGATACCAACACCCACAGATACCCAAGTCCCTTACATAAAACAGCAGGAAATGTGCAAGCGATCCATCTGGCTTTTCCCGAGTAGTAAACTTTTAAAACAAAGCCTTCATCTAGCAAGCAAACAAGTTTCTGAAGGTCTGCGCGTCATTTTAGCCAATGGTCAAACTCCAGGTAGGGGGTCATGGTAACTTACAAGTGACAGGCGACTGGTCAGAAGGACAGGTGGCAGTTTGAACTTGGGATGGTGTCAGAAGTGGGAGGCTTTTGATGGAACTGCATCCCTGGCACGAGGGGTCTGTGCTAACTAGAGGCACATTGTATCAGAAGCTGAGTTAAACTGTAGCACCTCCTAGCCAGTGTCTGCTGACAGCTGGAGAATGGCTGGATGTGGGAAAAGCTCTTTCACATTCTGGCACAGACTTGTCAGAGATATGGTGAGTACAGAGAAGAAAAGTGGTTTTATTTTTAAATTCAGATATATTTATATATATATACAAAACAAATTAATATTGAAACTTTAAACAACAACAAAGATCAAGAATAGTATATATATTTGTGTGTAGATATGTACACATATTCGCATATAAATACATATCCAAGCCAGGGATATCGCTCAGTGGCACAGAGCCTGCCTGGCAAGCATGAGGTCGTGAATTTGATCCCCAATACTAAATAAATAAATACATAAATACATATCCACACTTCTACACATGTATGTGTAGATACATCCTTTTCAATGGAAAACATTTCTGGATAAGACTGATTAAAAAATATTAAAAGAAAAATGCTCTATGTGTAAAAATGATGGACTTACAATATCTATCATCTCTCCCCTAGGAGCCAATAATACAAATCAAAAATAATAAAAAATGTAGAACTCAACTATTGTTAAACCAACAAAAGTGATAATCTACCCAAAATAAAATTTAAAAAATGACATTTGATGGCTTGGTTCTCCTCTGTACCTCAACCCTCAAAACACTGTGAAAAATCAGGTTCATGGATAGAATCTTAATAATTCTGATAATAAATTCTGGATATTGGCAACCAGAGTGTAGCAATCTAAAAGCAATAGCAGGTAGCCCCAAGGAAAACTCTGGATAAAATCACTGAGATATCTTAGCAAAAGAAGGAGACCCTCACAGACTTTACAGCACCAGGCTGAACTGGGCAAAGGTTTTAAATTCCTCACGATGGTGAAAGCTAAGGCAATGTGAACACAGAAGAAAGAACAGATCCTGCACACCTCTCAGAAATACCTTTGAATAGAGGCACCAAAACCAAGCTCTCCAACATTAGACAATCAGGGAAAAAAGTAACTGAATTCAGGTGCTATGAGAAAGCATATCATAACAGAATTCTCCCATTTCTGTGAGAATAAATAGAAAGTCTAAATAGAGTCACTGATTTTGGCCTGCAAAGTATAAGAACTAAGACAATTATGTAAGCATCAGAAAGATGATAAGGTTGGAGATGTAACTCAGTGGTACAGCATTTGTGTAGCCAGTATGTATAAGGCCCTGGGGGCCACCCACTGTACCATTAAAAAAAAAAAACCTTTACTATAAATACAATTTTACTAAGTTACATATATAAATGAGAAAATGCGCAGTTTCTGTGCCTATCTTGTTTTACTTAGCATGATGTACTCCCTCTTTATCCATGTCATTGCAAATGACAGGATTTCCCTCCTCCCTTTAAGACTCCATGGAATTCCTCTATGTATTTATGCCACATTTTCTCTATCAGTTCATCTGGTGTGGGCACTTGAGTACTTGAGTCGTTACCATACCTTGCTATGGTTAACAGAATTGCTGCAAATGGGAGAGTACAGATATCCCTGTGAACTATGGATTTCTATTCCCTTACACATATTAAGAGGTGGACCTGCTGGATCATATGGCAATTATGTTTTTAGTTTTTCCAGGAACCTCCAGAGTATTTTTCATAATCGCCATACTCATTTATATTCTTCTCAACAGTGTATAAGAGTTCTCTTGTCTCCACATGCTCTCCAATATTTATCTTTCATCTTTTTGATAAAAGCCAACCAGAGGCTGTGGAGAGGGTCTGGGGGGTAGAGAAGGAGTGAATGAGGAGTAGCTGATCAAAGGGTACAAAGTTTCAGACAGACAGGAGGAATATGCTTCGAGGTCTGCAGCACAGCGGGGTGACCATAGCCAGTAATAATGTACTACACAGTCCAAAATAACTAAGTCAGTTCCAAACAGTTCATTATAAAATGACAGGTAAGACAGGAATGGATATGTTAATAGCTTAATTGTATTCTGTATCAATGTATCTCCTTGCACATTGTGTACAATGAAAAAAGATGTCAGTGTATATTCTTCAAAAGAGAAGACTGACATTTTTCCTTCTGTTCTGTGTACATTCTGGCTGTGTTCACGATAAGAGCCGTGTCTGTGATCAGACAAGGGTGCTAGTGTGTACCCTTCTATCTTCTGTCACACGGAACCTGTTTCGTTCTATAGATCAAGCTCTCTGTCCAGCTTAGGCTCTGTCCTATTTGTTAATTGGATCATCCTGGAAGCTGGCTACTGTGGTGCATGCCTATAAACCCATCTACTCAGGAGGCTGAGACAGGAGGATTGTGGGCAAAAAAGGTCAGAAAAAAATTATCCTGCTTGCTATATGTATATTGCTTCCCTAGAGGAAGAGAGAGAGAATCTACCCAGTTCACGCCATAGATTTCTTTAATTCACTCAAATGCATTCTGGTATTTTTATTCATCTATTGCCAATTCCAACAGATGGAATAGATCATTGAACAAATTAAAAATATTTTGTTTCTATCTCATCAAAAATCACAGAATTATTTGATTGGAAATAGAATTGTCTGACGTGACAGTGATATTTTCCTAACAATCTAACATAAAACGAACAGCAAAGCCTTTTTTCCATGTGTCTGATAGTCCTTGGTGAAGACTAATATGCGGACGATCAATCAAGAACATTAGGGGAGCTGTGAACAAAGGACCATGAGCCCTATTCTAAAATATTTTTGAAAAAAATAATAATAAGTAGTCTTTTCTGAGACCTCTTTCATAGTTGAATGAAGGTGAGTGGGATTCATTTGCAAGGAGAAACTTTTAGATTGCTTTTGACTTCACCAAACAACAACAAAATCAAGTAGTTATAAAGCTCATGCAAAAGAATACAAAACCAAAGACTGATGCACACTTCATTTCAAGATACATTTGGAAGCAGAAGATTTACATGAAATACTACCACCCCTACTGACATGCTCACCACCACACTTACCAAAGAACACAACAAAACAGAGAAATCCTAAACACAAAGCACTGGAAGATACAACTTACCATAAGTTACACCAACACATTAATTCTCAAAAGAAGGGAAAGCTCTATTTTTTCATTTGAGATTGGAACAAGAGCATTTCAAAGGTTGTTACTTCATTTACAAAAGCATTTGTTTTTAGACATTTATAATTATACTGTTTTGATTCAATGGTATATTTGTAAATATAATGCATGTTTCTTGCTCAGATTTTAAACAGACTTCTGAATTCACAATACAGCTTTCATTATTTTTGTGTAAGAATTACATCCTGGAATGTACTCATGCTTGTACTTTATATCACTCTAGAAAAAAAATTTTAGAGAGATTAGTGATAAATCCTTTGCAAGAGTTAATCTCTTTGCCTGTGTTTTCTTTATCTAGGCTACTAATTAAGTTGACCTCTGACCTCCCATTTACTACCTATGTGAAAATCAACTGTATCCTTTTTCACTTTCTGGTCTTTGTAATCACTTGAAGTTGCAAGATTTCTAATTTGTTAGCACATACCATATTTACTCACTGTCATTCTACCCTTTCATATATTTTAGTTTTGCATATACAGTTAATATATCCAATGTTTATTGACTTTTTTGTCAAAATTTACTTGATAATCCCTAAATTGCTTGTGGTCTGCTCAGGTTTTCTACTTTTTCATGATTGATTCTAGTAAGGGATCTATAATCAGACTAAGAAGGAACAATAAAATCAGGGTGGCTTGACAGGGATGTCAGTGGAGAACAGTAGCCAATAAAGTTTAAGAAAGGATCCATACTTTCCATATGTATATATTTGATTTTTCTGCATATTTTACATAAAAAGAACAATGGAATATGCAATGTAAAACTGGATTTTTCATTTAGCGCTTTCAAGATTCATCACATTGTGGCATGCATCAACACTTCATTCCTTTAATGGCTGAGTAATATTCCATCACAAATATATACCATGATACGTCATTCATTTACAGTGGAGAGGCATTGGAGTTGCTGTCTTCTTTGCTTATTTTGAGTACTGCAGTCATAAACATGCAAGTACAAGTATTTGTATGAATGGTTTCAATTATTTTAGGTATAAGAATTTTTTTCATTTGAATGTGATAAATATTTAGGACTTTAAATAAAACAAGCACAAAATAATTTATTTTTAAAATATCAGGTTTGTTGCTGCCAGAGTGATGAAAAGTGAGAAACTGGAAGATAGTAATCTCAGGAACATTATGGTGCACTGAATTAGGACAATAACAGGGCATGTGAAAAATGACAGCATTTGACATCTCATTTGAAGGTAGTTTCAGGAACATTTACTGAGTACATGAATGAGAATATAAGTTAAATTATCCTTTAAGAATGACTTCTAAAAATAAAAGATCTATACAGTGAAAATTATAGCACTCTGAAAAAAAGAGATTGAAGACGATATGAGAAAATGGAAAGATATCCCTTGCTCATGGATAAGAACCAAAATTGTGAACATGGCCATACTCCCCAAACTGTTATACAGATTCACTGCAACCCCAGTCAAAATACCATTAGCATACCTCATAGATCTAGAGAAAACATTCCTAACATTCATTTGAATACAGAAGAGACCTAAAATAGCAAAGGCAATCTTGGGCAACAAAGGCAAGGAAGGGGAGGATCAAAATCCCTGACCTTAAATTATACTGCAAAGCTACTGTGATAAAATCAGCATGGTACTGGCAAACAAAACAAAACAAAAACAAAAATAAAAACAAAAAAAAGCCTGAGGATCAGTGGAACAGATTAGAAGATGGAGATACAACTACAAATACACTCAGTTACCTTATCTTTGACAAAAGGGCCAAACATGTTCACTGAAAGAAAGATATCCTCTTTAATAAATCATGCTTGAAAAATCGGCTTTCATTAGTGTGACAAGCTGAAAGAAAAAACATGTATATGTGCATGTATATGTATATAAAAAAGTTAAGATAGTTAAAAGAAAGGAAGCATAATGGCCTTCTTAGTCATCCACATGGCCTGTTCAGAGGCAAATTCAATGCCGCCCTTCACTGAGCACCTCTGTAGGTTCTGCATTCCCTTCTACACCTTGTCCTAGTCTTTTTGTCCCAGAAAGAATGACTTCAGCTGAAGCAAGGACTCAGGTCATACCTGCCTTTACTTTAGCTAACCCACTATGAGCCATTTTGAGTTGACTCTTGGATGTCTTAAGAAATTTTCCACGTGCTTAAAAGTTTAGGTTTTTTGCATGTGGATATCCAGTTGTTCCAGTATATTTATTGAAGGTACAATGCTTTCACCACTTAATTGCTTTTGCATCTTTGTCAGAAATTGACTGTCTGTTATGTGGGTATCTATTTTGGGACTTTATGTTGGTACCTTTGTGGTTTGTCTATCTTGATATCAACACCATTTTGTCATGATTAATGTAATTTCGTGATAAGTCATAAAATTGGGGAGGGTAAGAACTCTAACTCTGTTTCTTTATCAAAGTTGTTTAGATTATTCTGAGTCTTCTGTATTTCTACAAACATGTAAGAATCAAAATGTTAACTTTTATAAAAAATAATATTGGCATTTTGGTAAGGGGAAAAAAAGAAACATTGGTTTTCCACATTCTGAAGACTAAAACTAGATCCATGTTTATCACCATGCACTAAAGTCAAAATGGATCCAAGATCTAAATATCAAACCAGAAATACTAAACCTACTGGAAGAGAAAGTATGCAGAAATCTTGAAGACATAGGGGTAAACAGAGAGTTCACAAACAAAAACTAAACTGCATGGAAAGTACTTCTAAGAATCAACAACTGGGATCTCATCTTATTGAAAAGATTTGCACATCAAAAAAAAAATCACCAAAAGAGTGAAAAGAAAACCCACAGAATGGGAAAAAGGTTTAGCTAACTGTCCTTCAAAGGACTTCCATCTAGAACATATAAAGAATTGAAAAACTCAGGTCCCCCATATTCAAATACTCAATCCATAAATGGGGATCTGAGATACACACTTCTCAGATGAAGAAATACAAATGGCAAATAAATGTATGAAAAACTGTTCAACATCATTGCTCTAGAGAAATGCAAATTAAAAAAACACTGAGATTCTATCTCACTCCAAAAAGAATGGCCAACATCATAAAATCAACCAATAACAAATGCTGGCACGGTTGTGGGGAAAAAGGAACATTTTTCCACCTTTGGTGGGAGTGTGGACTGGTACAATCACTGTGGAAATCAGTGTGAAAATTCTTCAAAAAAACCAGGATTAGAGGTCTCATTTAACCAAGCTATTCTCCTTCTGAGAATTCTCCTAGAAGAATTAAAAACATCATACTACACTGATGCATGTGCACCCATGTTTATAACAGCACAATTTGTAATAGCTAAATCTTGGAAGCAATCCAAATGCCCATCAACTGAGGAATGCTTAAAAAAAAGAGGTGGCATTTTTATATAATACAGTACTACTCAGCCATAAATAAGGATAAACTTGAGGCTTTTATGGGTAAATAGATGCAAGTAGAGACCATACTCATAAATGAAATAAATCAAACTCATATATGTAAGCACTGTACTATCCCTTAGCGTAAGAAACTGAAGGAGTAAATGAGATCCAAAGTCTACAACAGATATCATGAAAGGGAGAGAAACTGCTCAAAAGGAACGAACAACTGGGATAAGGGAAAGGAGAAAAAGAAGGACGGGAAAAGAAAAAACAATATATGTCTATAACAGCTAATATAATTATACTACTAATTTCTTTAAATTCATTGAAAAGTTTGTGCTTATACTTTTTGATCAATTTTGCATGCCTAGATCCTGAAATCTGAGCAACTGCTTTGAAGATAACAATGTGCAATATAACCACTGTTAATTTCCTATTATCTTGTTTTGAAATTCTGTATCATTATGTTTATTGTTTTTTCTCTGTGGAAACAAAACAACAAAAAACAAACAACAGCAACAAACCAGGACTCCCAAGTTATGGACTCGGCATTTTGATGAATGACCACGTCATTTACTGAAATGTTTACAATTCTAAAAAGTATTAGAAAACAAGTTTGTAAGGGAAATCAACGGTTCCTGCCTAGAAACTTTTTTTAAAGCTTGAATTTTTGTTAGACACTCGAGGCGGACGTTTATGGAGAGCCAAGAGAGGAAGTCAGGGGCGCAATCACACCCGCGCCCCCGCCTGGCTGTGAGAACAGGCGGAATCGCACAGGGTGAGCGCCCTACACGTTTGGTCACCAGAGCGTTTAAAGTCTGGAAAAGAAACGGGAGGCAGCGTCTTGCGGAAGACAAAGTAAAAGCCTAAAACTGGAACCAAATTTTAAAAAGTAGTGAACTGGCTAGATCAAGTTTTGATGAAATGCATTTCAGAGAAACCAGTGTCCTTGCTCAGGGCAACTAGAGAGGTCAGCAGAGGGCTGAGAAGAAGGGAAATGAGACCGTAGAGGCCGTGGATTTGGGCAGCTCCTTCGGGTTCCGCTGGGAGAGGGCGAGGATGGAGTGCGTCACTGAGCAGCCGCTGGTCTTCGGCCGGCCGAGAGCCCTGCGACGGAGGCGGACTGCACCTTGGAAGAAGCCGCGTGGAAGGGGCAGCTTAGACACTGTGAGTGTGCGCGTGCACACCTGCTTGTGGGGGAAGAACCGCAGGTGCTGTCTGTGGATGAAGACAGAGAGCAGTTTAAGATCTGCCAAAGCAATCGAACCAAGTGTGCAGGTACAGATGCAGATGCTGGGCAGATGGTGCTGGTGAGGGTGAAGCGAGGCAGGTCTCTCCTGACTGCTTCTGTTGTCCAAGCGAAATACTGTAGTACCCCTCCTCCACCACCACCGCCACACACACAAACACAAACAGACACCTGCGGTTTTCGTTTGGGTAGAGTTTTAGTCACACCTGAGATTGCAGTCACAAATCTAAAGAAGAAAGTAGGCTTGTCTTCTTAGTAAAGAATGGAAAAGATTCCTGTAACACAGGTCCAGAATCCTTCATCAGCGCATCCTGGGACGTATTAGGTCTAAATCAGAATATTTAGAATTTCAGAAAGGCAATATTATGTATATACCACGTTTTATGTGAAAGCTTATTTGTATTTCTGTAGCAAAGACATCAATAGCCACATTAAGTGCACTTTTTAAAAAAAGCCTTACATATATTCTGGTTTGGTTTTGTTCACAAAAGACAACATCTAAACCTTTCAGCTTTCATAGATGTTCAGATTCCATACATGTAAATAAAATCCCGTGGAACCTTAACGTGTTGCATATTTCCTTGGCTCGCTAGTTGCAGAAGATGTTAATTGAGGCTAGAAGCAAGAAACGCATCTGTGACTAAGTAATGTTTTAGAAACACCACATATTTAATTACTTTCTTGGAGATTCCTGAAGCACATTAACATGAGTGCTCCAAGGAGACACAGCGCTTCATATTTAATACTTAGAGAAACATTCTTTCCAGGCTTTCTCTCTCTTGGCACCACTATTAATATGCCCAGACTAATTTTTCCTTACTGGATTGAAGAGAAGGTGCATTATTCAAAATAGTGAGAAGAGATTAGGAAAGGAAAACTGTAGTAATATCATAAATGTATATAAATTATGCTCATAGAAAATGATTCCAGTAACTGTGTAACCACAGTGATGGAAACTGAATATATATGAATCCCTACTGAATGTTCTGTATAGTTTCATAGTACTAGTTAAATTTAAAAAAAGGTGATGCTGTCCTCACTGGATTTTAACAAGTAAAATGCTCACTGTTAGACAGAACATTTAATATCTTACTTATTCCGATAAGGTTCTAAAAGACAGTACACTATTTTTGAGCCTTACATAATTTGTTTTACATACAAACCCAATCTAATTTCTCTTGGTCTTTTGCAATCCATGGTTCCCCTTCACTTACTTACCATGTTTTCACTATCACTCATTAATGAAATGGAGGGTATATGTTGAAAAAGGCTTGCCGTGTGTTATGGATTACAAACTGGTGGTCAACTTAGCACCAGCTTCAGCTGGTGTTGAGTTAAAGATGTTCTACCTGAAGAAAGTTGCCAGCATAAATAGGGACGTGGGGGAAGAAGAGCCAGGCATTGTGGGTTCTTCCAAGAGTTGCTGTTGGAGCCGCTGGTTCTCCTGAAGGTGCTTGTCACGCTGGCTTCTCCAATGTGGATTCGGCCATTATCGTCGGAGGAGCTCGGGACCTCATCGGTGAGAGTGGCTGTGGTTCACATTGCGGGAGCTCTGCTCCTCACACTGTGCATCGCTTCCTGGCTCCGGAGGGGAGGCTGTGTGCTGGAGAAGCTTGTCACGCTGGGCTTCCTGACCTGTGCTCAACTGTTCTCCATCGTTGGAGGAGCGCGGGACCTCTTCGCCGTTGGGGTTGGCTGTGGTGCTCTTCAGGGCAGCCCCGCTTCTTCTTTTGAGCGTGACTTCTCGGCTCCTACGTAGGACCCTTAACCCACTGCACGGCTCCTTCACCCTGCTGACATAGACTTTCTAGTTCCACCGCAGACCTGTGGCCTTCCCAGCACAGAACCGTAAATAAACTGGCGTGAGCCCTTATTGGGGGCTCTTAGATTCCCAGTTGGTACTGTGGGAGGCAATGTCATGCATTTGGGTCTCTAGTGGGACTCTTGCATGACATTGCTGTGGGATCCAGGCCCTCGGCTATCCTGGGTCTTAGTGTTGTGGACAGATTCTCCTGCACCGTCTTGTGTTTAACTTTGGGTGATTATTATAAAAACAGTATTACAAATCCTGTGTCCTGTATGTAGTTGTTCTCCATGTAACCTCTGACTACAA
>RJWM01033802.1:0-20245 GCA_004363535.1 Dasyprocta punctata
TTGCCATACAAGAAGTTTTATATAAAATTCAAATTCCCAATCCCTCCAGAAAAATAAAAATAGCTGGACCTCTAGATTCTACTGTCTCTAACACTGCAGCTGTGTCAGTTGCCATTCATCATCATTACCGTGCAGAAATTTTTCTTAGAATAGAGAAACGCTTCTCATTACTCATATTCTTATCAAAAATGCTTATGAAATATAAATGGAGAAAATTGGTTAAAGGCTAATGGAAAGGAGTACATTTCTCTTTAAAACTGAAAAGATTTCCTATAAGTTGTGTGTCTGCTACACACTTCATTTATTTATGATACTTGAGTGGGGTCTGTAGGTATTTGAGCCTGCAAGCTTTGGTTCAAGGTCCTACTGACAATCTTTCTGACATGACAGTACATATATTTTCAAATGTAGTAAAGATAAAAATCTTGTTTCAGGGAAACACAATTGCACATTTATGATTCCTTCTCTAAGGTTCATAATTTCTGATGTTATTCTTTTAGGAGAACCATAAAAAGTTTGAAGCAAAACTAAAATAGTTTAAGTGATACAATTATATAGACCAAAAATATGAGTCATCTTAGATATTTCTCTTCCTTTTTCTCACCATCTCATTAGTCATTAACTGGAGACAGAGCTGTAGGCAGCCTTCTTCTCAAGTTGAATGTAGCTTTGTACCTGGATGTGTAGCTTGACAGCAAGGAATGTAGGCCAGATTCAGTGCCTTATGACCTACTTAGATACTGTGCAGTGTACAATTTGTATGACTATAGTGATGACCCTCTTAAGCTCTACCTATGAAATGTCAGTTATAACTCTTGCTCTCTTCTCTATTCTAGGTATCAAGCAATCATTATCTCCTGCCTACATTGTTGCACTTGTCTTCAATCTAGTATCCCCTACCTCTAATTTTGCCTCACCCCATTATCTCACAAAATGTGTTATGGGAACATCAGACCAGCAAGAAACCCACATTAAAGAGATTCCAGGATCTTCGGAGTTCATAGAATAGTGCAGACTCCTCTTAGGGCTTTATAATGCATATGATCAGAATAAAGGTTTAGAGAAACTTTAAGCAAAGAAGCTGGCTTATCTTTGCTTAAACCAGTATTTCCTGAATTTATTTGATGGAAGAACCTCGAGTGAAGGCTTAACATCCTTCAAGTCTTGACATTTCAACAAACATATTTCAGGAAATGCTTAACTATAGAATATAATCCACACTCATTATTGACACACAAAATCCTTTAGTATTAACATACCTAGTTCCTGGGACTATTCTTAGCCTCTGGTTTCTACCAGTTCTATACCTAAATTCTCATCACATAGGCAGTCAGGTCACTTTGTCCAACACAAGTTTACCAGTGATTGTGATGTGCAGTGTTTTAAACACTGGATATAGAGTGGTAAGGAAGATGGGATCTTTGCCGTTGGGGGATCTCATTTGTTATTCAACATGGAACATGTACTTCAAGGACCTTACAGCTTTGTTGGGATACCTACTACATGAAACCTTCTTTCCTCCCTTATTCTTGCAGTTCTTAGAAAACCTTGAAAAGCTCAATGCAACTGTTTGTTTCTATATGATGTGTTCTTGGACACCACACTCAAGTAGAAAAGCTCTTTATTGTTTCACTTGATTTTTCCTTACACTAACATGCTACCAAATCACATATCTAAGTGTTATATATGTATCTTGTTCAACAGCTCTGGATTCAACTAGGTGTGAGGTCCCTGGAGTTAAAGACAAAAACCATATCAACCACAATATTCCAAGTATCCAGCATTAGGTCCTAACACATAGTAGACACTGAACTAACATCATTTCCTTTTGGCTTTTGTCAGAGGCACCAGGAATAAGGCCCTGTATCACCTAAGGAAATATTTATCCTGTTTGTTTTCCTACCCCAAATGACATAGTACTCTAATTTTGAGTCATAGTAAGGGTCTTAGATTGATAGGTAGATATCCTGTTGGTTAGAAACAAGCATCATTCATTATCCCATTAACAAAGCTATTAAAAACCGTGTTTACTCTTGTATTCATCACACAACAGGTAGCACTTTTTCTTTACACATAATAAAATGCAAATCCCTGGAGAAATTTGTCTCAAGATACAGCTACTAAAAGAGAAAGATGGTTCCTCTTAGATACTTAAAGTATCTTAATTACTTTCACAAGATGACAGGGAGTATATGTAAATTTTAAATAAAGATCAACTCAGAGTTAAATAGACTCAGAAAGACAAATTTAAGGGTAAAAATTACCATCAATTACCAATATTTAAAAAATTCTTATCATATCTCTGTATTTGACAAATCTATTCCATGTATATTTATATTCACCAGTTCTTGTCTTCCAGGAGAATGTAAGACATAGTTAATCCTAGGACTACATGGTTCTTCTGAGTTCCTTCAGAAATCATACTCATTTTCTTCAAACTGCCTATCAATCTGTACAAAAAATGTCTGTCTGCTCCTCTAAAAGTGATCTGTGAGCTCATGGAGGGCAAGAATTGTCATTTATACTTCCATTCCTGGGGCCTAGGTCAGATCGAGTAAAGAAAATGCATACAAGTAAACTGATAGGATAACTCAAACATGAAAAGCATTAGCAGGGTAAATACTGTGTGCCTTGAAACAGGCCTAAGTAATGTAAATACTGTGGCTAGTGACCTTTCTACCCATGTCAAAAGCAGAGTAGATTAAATGCGCTAAATCCTAAAAGATAAACTAGAGTACACTATACCAGGAGTCAATTAAAAATGTATAACTTAGTCATATATCTGTAAACTCTAGAAAAGAGCTTTTACTTAGCCAAAAACATTGAAAAGGCATTTGAAAAGAAATATTTCCAGTAAGTATCCAGTTTCTTTGCTGGGTAAAACATAATACAATTAGGTTTTACAGATGATGTTTTACAATCTTGAACTTTATTCTCAGAGTGTTATAATGATGATTAAATTTAACTCACTGCCGTGAGCTATATTAACTCAGACCAGAGGCTCCCTGTGGTGAACTCTCTGCATTCAGTCTGCAAAGTAGGGCATGACATTGCCAAAGCAGGCCTACTTTCTCAACTTCCTCCCATAGTGTTCTCAGAAGGTCAGGCCCGGAAGTTCCTACATGTGAAACCTTGTGAGGTCTCTGGTGGGCAGCCCTGGAGTAAAGTGAGCAATGAATAATGAAAGTCTCTTTGTAAGAACTCTATTTAGCAGGCAGCCAAAGCTATTTTTACTTCATGGCAAAAGCTTTTTGGGAGAAATAGTCCCAAACCACATTACAGAATATGTGAGAGGCAGTGGAGATTGCCAAGCATTGGAGAGATTTAACACCACAGTGCACACTCACGGAAGGTTGAGTTATTTGCTCCAATTGTCCTGAAAAATCTCATTCCAGACATAGAGATATAACTTTGTGAATAAGCATCTTTCCTTTTTTCTTCTGACTTTGTCAAAGGGGTTTTTGGAGATTCTTGACCAAAGGAGGAAGAATTTATTCATTAAAATACATGGAGAGTGTCTTGGGAAGCCTTGTAGTATGACGTTAAGAGGAATCAGTTTATGAGGCCACCAAATTGATTAATTTTTAATTGAATAAACACAGCAGGAAATTGATGAATAACATGACCCTTAACAGACTTCAAGGAAATGGGGATATCTATTGATTATAAAGAGTTATCAAGCCGGGTGTGGTGGTGCATGCCTTTAATCCCAGCACTAGGGAGGCTGAGGTAGGAGGAGCGTTGTGAGTTCGAGGCCAGCTTGGGCTACAATGTGAGCACAAGGCTGGCCTGAGCTACACAGTGCGACCCTCCGCAAAAAACCAGGGCTGGGAGTTTGACTCAGTGACTTAAGCACCTGTCTAACAGGCATGAGGTTGTGAGTTCAATCCCTGGTGCCACAAAAAAAAAAAAAAAAAAAAAAAGAAAAGAAAAGAGTTATTAGTTGCTATGCTCCAGTATTTAGGCCCATTACTACAGAACACAGACCCACAGGCTTTGCTAGACATCTCTAGAAATTATCCTAAAGGAAAAAACAAAGCATGAAGACATTGCTGGGGAGGCCAACTGAAGTCTGCCGTTTAGATTTTGTTCCTTTTGGTTATGTAAATCTGAAATCAGCAGCCCAGGATATATGGTTGTAATCCAGTGCTAAGTGTGACGTCGTCTACCCACAGACTTAGGATCTCTAAGCCAGGTCAAGTCTCAGCCCCCTCCTTGGTGCTATTGAGTTTGATGGATCTACTGCCAGTGTGGTTTACGACAGAAAACCCCAGAATGACCCATAATTTTCTGAGATTTTAGCCATAATAATAACATCAAGTCTACCTCATTCAGACCCAGAGCACTTTCCTATTTGTGATCTCATTTGGTTCTCCCAACAACTTGAATAGGGAAGTTGGTTAAGCAGTATTAACTTAAAAAAGCTTTTGACCTTACTGGGTCTTTCATCTGCTAGCAAATGTAGCAGATGAAAGACCCAGTAAGGTCAAAAGCTTTGCCTAAAGTCATTCAACTTATAGATAACAGAGAAGTTTCAGTAGACTTAGAATTTTTGTGAACTCCAGGCTGACGCTATAAAATCCTTGCAGACATGTATGGTATCAGCTCAAATTTATACATGGTCCTGGGGAAAATTTAACTTAAAGTAGCTGATGCACAAGTGGAGAAGCGGGATATCTACTCCATGACAGTATTATATTATTAGTATGAAAATACTTTGAATTCACTCCTCTTAATCTATAATATGCATAATGTAGCCAATAATTACTCCTTGAGGATCTGCAATGTAAAGGCACTGTAGGCAAAGAGATAAAGGTGAACTAAAACATAGTCTCTACCTCATAGGAGCTTCACCATCTCAAAGATGTGGCAAGTAACAAAGGAATGTAGGAAGAGAGAAAAAATTTCGTATATGGACTGTATCTGAATGTAGTCAGGTTAAAAGTTCCCAATGGTCATCAATGCTGCAGTATCTTTCAAACTCCACCTTGGTCTCCTAGGGAAACTGCACTGTAAAGGAATATCCTTTACTTTTGGGCAATTACAAATTCCTAAAAAAAGAAATCTGTATTATTAAGCTCTCTTTTATATAGTAATTATGAAATTCTTCTAATAAATTAAGATGTTTAAAAACCTATCTGGAATAATTATTTGCCTTGTTTTAGATTGCTGCTCAGAGAATTTCTCAAAGTACTTGTCCTTAAAACCTGTACTTCTCACAACATGCTATGGAACAAAAGATCATACATTTTACACATCCTTTTTAAATGTAAGAATTATGAATTAATTCATTTTCCCCGATTCTACCAACCACTCCAAAACCCTTTCTCACTGTTAACAAGGAAATCAGCAACTCTGGTTGCTTGTAGTGTACTTCTTGGAAACTAGAATGCTGGATTCTGGATGATACGGACATCTAGAATTGAGGAGCTGAGGATTTGCCTTTTGAATAGCATGGTTAAATAACTTAACAGCTCTAGACACTGCATGGCTCCTGGACTCCTGCTTTGTGAATCATATAACTAATGCATTTTCTGAATTAAAACACTGATTATTCTTGCAAGCTTACAGTAATTAATTTTACTAAATTAAAAAAATTAATCAAAATATACTGAAAATTCTAACAGAATTTTTAAAGTAATTCCACGCAAAAATTAAATAAGGTCAGTTCTTTTCTAATAGCTGAGCAATTAATTTTTATAATTCATGTGACTTTATTGTGTGTTCCATTGTGAATAAACATTCACACACACATGCTCACATGTAGGTACAGAGCAATGTAGGTGTACACACTTAGACACTTTTAAATGGTCATTTAGGACACTGCTCTGGGCGAGGTCCTTAACCTGCTTTTGGAACGCTATAGACAGGGATTACAATCAAATCATTTGCATCTAAGCCAATCATTATACAAAAGAACAAAATGCTTTTTGCTTTTCCTGAGACTATAAATTCTATGGGTATGAAGAAAGACCCTGATCATAATGAAAGGACCTCAGATGAATGGAAATCACAGACTAAAATCAGAGTTGGTATAGTCTCTTTGTTACAGAGTGTAATCAGTAGACCAGGCAGATTATTCAGAATTCCAGTTTTCCTCCCTCCCCCATTATACACTTCATATTCTACTTTTCCAAACATTTTGAATTGTGACTGAGGATTCTCTGAGGTATTACTGTTTCAGTCTTCTGAAAGTTGCAATTAAATACCTTCTAAGTAGATGTCACCTTGCCACCTTTTTGGAAAGGTAAAAGAGGAAAAAAATTAACCATTGCAGGAGAAGAATTCATAGTTAAGGCTCTTTCTTCTTCGTTAACCACATTCTGTTGTCTCTTTACAGCAACAAAGGTCTGCAATCAGTCTGGTTCCAGTTTTCTAAAGACTTTAGGGAGGATCACATCTTTTTACACATATGAAAGAAGGAAAAAATAAAACACCACCCAAGAAGTGACTTAAATTGCATCTGAGTGACAGATCTTTTAAATAAATGGATTGGATTCTGACTCTATAGTGCAGATATTGGGAATCTGTCATTTTCAAAAGAATATTAGATGTTATGGTTTTCTTCCTAAAGGCAAAATTTCTATAGTACACTATATTAGCCAAATAAAGCCTCAGTACTTTCTGGAGCACTTGGCAGCACAATGCTATGGCCTAGGATTCAAAGAGAAGGTGCAGATCCCTTAAAACTATTCTTTTAGCAGTCTCGACACGGGTCTGATTAAATCCCTGAAGGTTCGATTGGCATTATTTATTTCTACTTCTTAAGAGTTTTACCTCCAAATGCCAATCTTCTACTCCATTTCACTGTTTTTCAGTGCAATTGGTCCCACTGAAGCAATGAAAATCATTGTCATGGATTTCTGCTTGCTCTGCAGAAGGTGCAGGTCTGGGCTTGGTGAGCATCTTGCAGGCTGGGGACATGAAAGTCTTCATTTTTTTGGAGCTGCGGCCTGTGACCCATCTCAGCTTGGACAACCTGCTGGTGCTTCTCATCAACAGCTCCGGATGGAGACATGATATATTTGAATCAGCACAAATAAGTTGGATGGCAGTAATCATGAGACTTCCCCATGATGTCAAAGAGTATCTCAGTTTCTTACTAGGAATTGTGCAGAAGCTCAAGTAGGATCAGACAGTAACTTCAAAGAACTGTCTCTGCAAGAGCAGAGAAAAGGAGAAAAACTGATTCTGGATCAGATAGCCTTGTGTGAGAATTCTGGTTTTTCTGTTTCTTCTGAGTGGAACAACCTTGGGGAAATTTAACTTACGCCTCAATGACCATTTCTTCTTAAAGCAAATCACAAAATCTACTTCACAGAGATTGTACTAGAATTAAGCAGAATAACATGCTAATTATTGAGCAGATATTTAGAGAACACTCACACTTGACAAGTACTAAGTTATGCATAAGTATTGACAGGCAAATGACTCTGCACCTTTTTCTTCCAGAGGCTAACTTGCAAGCATCCAACACCATGCTTTGCATGTAGCCAGTGTGCAATAAAGGTAGGTTTATGTTTTTACTCAATCACTGTAAACTATTTTTTCTTTAAAGTTGTTCATATATTTAGGTACAGAATGCTAACTGCTAAAGTATTTCTATCTGGCTTTTGTTTATCTGTCTAATCTACTGACCTATTTATGTCCACCCATCTATCCTTCTAATTATTCATTTTTCCATTTTTGAATAGTTTGTGTCCATAAATTCAACACATTCATATTTATAATGAACAGAGAGGTTCTCATATTCAATGGACATCTGAAGTGGCTGAAAATTTGAGAACAAAAGTTATATAAATAATGATTTTCTAGACATTGGCCTTATGGAATGGTCTAATGCAAATGATTTTGTCCTAAAACAGTGACATCATCTTCCAGGAAAGGGTCCTATGTGCACTGCCATGATTATTCTCTCAAAATTGTAATTCAGTTTTACAATCATGGAAATGGCTATGATTAGCCCCCTAGTGACCTAACGGTGTTAATGCTGCTTCTCCAAATGTCACACAAACAATCAGAAGAGCACTGGTGCTGGAAAAATCAGGCTCACCATTCAGCATAAGATTAGATCATACATGCATGCTGAAAGTCAGACATGACATACTCAGATACCTGGGGAGTCCCTAAACTGTGATATTTTACTATCCCTGCCTATTTATTAACATATTTAATTAGCCATCATGTTCTGTTAATTTTACCACCTACATCTATTTAAAATCCATCTCCTCTTCTTCCCCTTTATTCTTACCTAGACCACAGCACTAACTTTTTGACTGGTCTCTTTCAAATGCAAGTCTTTCAAAGACGTTAGAAAATTCCAGGTTCACCTGTTTTCACACCAAACTTTTCAGAGCACTACGTAATCTTATTTATTTATCAAGTGACTGTTGATCACTCCATTTCCCCCAGAAGTTTCCATTTTTATCCAAAACCTCTAACAAGACACACACAGCCTGTTGACAGTGGCTCTGTGCCTCCGTTGCTCTTGCATTACCACTTGTCACCGCGTGGTTCCCACTCCATATCTCCCCTCCCTCCTGGTCTCAGTGCATGCCCTGCCCCTCAACAACTGTTTTCTGTGTCTGGAGCACTTGCTCAGCTTCTGTCAATTCTTTTAATATTAAATTCAGACGTTACCCCTCAGGAAACCTGGACTTCATCACACGCCCCATCCTCCAAAGTTAGTCTCTGTTCTGTGATCCTTTGAATGGCATTTATCAAATTGCCCCAGGTTTGTTTACTGATCAATTTTCTTTCACATGTCATAATCTTTTTGATAATATAAACAGCATTTTATTATTCTTTGTATTTCTGAACACATAGCAGATGCTCAAAATATGCCTACTGGATGCTTAAGTAATAGATAAAAAAATAAATCCTATCCCATCACAGGAGCAAAAATTGAGTCATTTTATTTTAGAAATTTCTTCTCTATGATTGGAACTCTATTTTGATCTTTCTCTTCTGAGAGTATATTCTAGAGAAATCAGCCATTTGCAACATTATAATTAAATTATATATTGTCTTGACTCCAGCTTTGCTTTCCCATTCCTGAAAGATCACACACCTTCCTGGTAATGCTACCAGCACCTGCATAAGAATCAATTAGTAAATTAATAAATGAATTAAGTGAGTGAAAATAAATCCTCAGAAGAAAAAAATAAAACCAGTGGAAAAAGTAAAACAGAAATCCAAAAGTAGAGTAATACTGAAAATGTGATGGGGAAGGTAGCTGGAATTTATGATCTATTACTGAACATGAAACTCTAAACAGTACAATTAAAGTCAGTCATTCAGCAAACTCTTAAGTGATTTTTATATGTGCCATTATACTAAGTACTGACACTATGTCATAACTGAATTTATTGAGGATACTACAATACCACCCTTAAATTATTAAAAATACTAATGATATAAAGAGAAGATACAAATGGAGGGAAAACCAACTGTACTCTTGGAAATATTCCTACTGCACTAATTTCTGTTTAAATTGTTTCCTTAAGGAATAATCCCAAGGCCTCACAGAAATTTTTAAGATCCAGAGAGCAAGACATTTTCTTTATCCTAGATGAGATGATATGAAAAGCATTTGCCATGTTGTTAGGGCTTGTGTCTGTTTCCAGAGCTTCATGCAGTTATGGGTGGGGTGCTTTTCAGAGGTGGCTGAATCTAGAAATTGTGATTGATTCAATATTTGGTCCTGGGATTATGTGGATGTGAGTGTTACACCCATCTTAGGGTGGGTAGCCTACATATCATATAAAGGACAGAAAGAGTCTTCTCTCATACTCCTCCCTTTGCTCTTATTGTTTTGCTGTCTTCCATAGCCATGAACTATTGCCCTCTGCCACACCACCCTGTCTTGGAGCCAACTGATTATGGACTGAAACCTCCACAAATTGTGAGCTAAATAAACCCTTCCTTCCTTAATGTTGGACACTGGGTATTTTGTCTCAGCAATGAGAGAAAAGTAGCTAAGACACTAAGTTTGCCAAGAGGGAGAGGAGTGAATTTTGATCACAGCAATAGGGCTGTTTCTCTTGGTTTAAGTTTGTGTTTTGTAAAGTCTGTATCTTTGTGTACTTCAGCGGGAAAAGAATTCACAACACCTATGAAATACAAGTGAAGGATGAACGCTCTTGACTTGATCTATGCCAGCATTTCTCAGCATAAGAACTATTGATATTCAAGGTCATGCAATTCTTTGTTGAAGGGAGCTGTCAGCATCCTTGGCTTCTACCCCAACATGCCCAACTTCTGCTATTTTAACAACCAAAAACTGAAAAACAAATCAATTAACTTCCTTGTATTAACTTTCATATTCGATAACAAAATGCCAAGTCTTAGAATGATGATGAAGAGTGTTGGATTGAAGGACTTTCTAATGATATCATTGACAATCTCAAGGATTTTGCTTCAGTGAGTGTAAGTTGGCTGCTGAGTAGGTGATGACTGGGGAGGCATCTAAAAAAAAAGTGACTTAGAATCAAATTTTGTACTGAAGAGTTACCTTCCTAAAAAGATCTTACTCTGTTTATCTTAGAGAAAGTGAATTAGTTTTTGGTCATAAAAAAGACATATGATAAATCCAGGGAGGTGAGAGATTATTTTTAAAATCTACATTATTAAAAATTGTCCTTCATGAAGCTTGAATGGAATATTACCTTGATGTAAATAAACATTTCTCAGAAGTTTCTAGAAGCAATATGCATAACAGGAACTTGTATACTTATAAAGCCCAAAGCAAACATAGTATTTTAATCAATTTTTGTATGTGTAATACATGTCTAATCTAGAAAAAGCATGAAAATGGAAAAATAAATATTAAAAAACTCATAATCCAAATAATCACTTGGAGATGATCACTGGCATCTTGTAGACTTTGAGTGAGGAATTTACTATGATTTCTGCAGCAGTGTCAAGAGTATTCAGATTACGTGGACTTTTAAAACATGCTTTTAAATTTAATTGTAACCTAATATTTAAAAGTAATTCAATATTAATTCATCTATCCTCTTAACATTAGCATCTTTGCTTTTTCTATTTTAGAATTCCAGTCTGCTTTCCTATACATTAACTGAAACATGTAGCAACAGCTGATATTTATTGAGGGCGCTGCAATTTCCAGTCAGATTTTATTTTGTTGTTTTGTTCTGGTATTTTGTTTTGAGTACTAGAGATTGAACCCAGGGCCTCTGTGGTGAGCTACATCCCCAGACATTTTGTATGTTAGTAGATCTTGCTAAATTCCCAGGTTGTGTTCAAACTGGGAATTACTTGCATGCACCACTGCTTCTAGCTTCATTCAGCTGTTCTGTGTGTGTACAACTGAAAAAGCAACATAGGAACCCTATCCTAACGTCAAACATGTAAGATAGGCTATTCAGGGGGAAAAACAACTATTTACATCCTGAAACCAACAAATACAATAGAACAGCTTAACTTTAATATAAATGAAGCTATAAACCCTTGTCCTCAACAAAAATAATACAGCCATTGTGTAAACAATGGTTGAACAGTGGCCCTGAAGACAACAAATCCGAGTCCCTGGAAGCTGTATGTGTTACTTTATTGGAAAAAAATGTCATTCCAAATGTGATTAAGTTAGGAATCTTGAGAGGAGGAGATTGTCCTGGATTATCCTGCTGAGCCCAGATGATGTCACAGGTGTCCCTGAGAAAGGCAGAGGGTGATTACATGTGCAAACAGAGGGGACAGATACTGGAGTGATGCCTCCACAATCAAGGGTTCTAGCAGCCACCTGAAGCTGGAGAGGCAAAGAAAAAATTCTTCTTTGGAGCCTCCAGCACAGTCTGCCCCTGCTGACACCTTAATTTTGAACCTGTGAAATTGATGTTGAACTTCTGGCCTCCCAAACTGTGAAAGAATAAATTCTTGTTATTTTAGACCAGTTGGTTTGTGATAATTTGTTTTACAGTAGCCCTAGGAAACAAATATTTTCTAATTAAAAACAAAATAAAACTAAGCTAAGTCTGCGCCCTTTATTACAGCTGCTCAGTTCTTCTGAAGTCTGAACTTTTTGAAACTTACAAGTAAAAATATTTTTCTTCTCTTAAGGCCTTATACCTGATTTTAATCAAATATATATAATCTCTGCCTGCTCCATTTATCTTTCACAACAAATTCTAAATATTCAGAGTTTTTAACTATATGAATAACTTGTTAGGGTAAAATGTTGGTGATCTCAAATCTAGACTCCAGCATGACTTGTATTTCTAAAAAATCTGAGAGTAGAAGTTCTAGAACATCACAGCAATTTAAAACTATTCCTTGGGAAGTGTCATCCCCAAACACCACACTAACCAGAGGTGCAGCTGTTCAGGTGCTTGTGGAAAGTTCAGGAATGTCATAGCTGGCCAGTGTGTTCTCTTAAAGTCTGAGAACCCTGAGGATATTGGGAGGTGACAGAAAACTGCAAGAGGTAGAATCAACGGAAGAGAAGGAAAAAAAGATTGGAGAGACCAGCCTCAGTGACAGAAGAGCCAATGGTGGCAAGAGCAGTAAGATGCAGGCAGAAAGGAGCTCACAGCAAGTTCAAAGATGGAAACACAGGGGAAGCTGAGGACATCACCATAGAGATAGCAATCATCACTAGGGCATGTGAGAGACATAAAGGTCCCCTGCAGAAGGTGAACACTAGAGACTTTAAAGGATGCCAGCCACAGCCCTCCATCTGTACGGTCTCCTGCTGCCCACCCACTCCATTCGGTGGGGACACTGGACTCCAGTCCATTTCAGAGGAAATGACTGCATTTTCCACTTTACAGACTTTTCAATTAAAAACAAAGCTAATGCAAATTCTACTACCAGCTCTTCCTCTTGGACACTCATTTCATACCATTTTTAAGGACTTACTGCAAATTTAACTACATAATTATTTAAATTCCATTTAATGTTCGTGCTCCCTGGCAGTCTGCACCTCGCGTGAGCTCAGGCAGTGCCTGTCTCAGTCACCATGGAGTATTCCATTTCCTAACTAGTGACGGCTGACACTTCATACAAATTTATTTTTGAAATGAATCTTTGATTACCCAGTTTGTTCTCTCAGGGCACCAGATATCAGAAGAAAGCCAACCTGCTAAAAATCAATATGCTGAAATAAACAATATACAAAACAACAGTTTTCCAGAAGCCAATTTGCCAAAAATCAATGTGCTAAATTTACCAAAACATTTCTTTCCTGTAAGTGTTTATGAAGTTAATGGAAATTCATATTAGACTGAGTATTTTCAACAGTCTTTGAAGACTTCAGGGAAGCCCTAGATGAGTATGCTTTTATTTTGTCTGAGGAACAGTATTTTAGTGAATGTTCATTTTATTGGGAATTAAAAATCATATGATGGTTTAAATTTCTACTGAATAAATAACACGATAAATTTAATAATATCCCACTGTCTTGAGTAACCACATCTTTACTTTCCTTCTAATGCCCTTGGTAAGTTTTCACTTCTCAGGTTGAGTCTGTCCGTACACTGCTACCATGTTGACATACCCATTTATTATATACCACAGCTACTAGATAGAAACAAATTAGCAGAATGGCTTTGGCTATTTCATATTTCTTGAAAATTTTTTTATTAAGTTAGCAATTACCCAGAGAGAATTACATGTCTTAATTTGGAACTTCAACCAATTTATTAAATTTTGTCATGCCATAAATGAAAAACTTGCTTCAGGCACCTAAGTATCTTTCTATTTTGGAATGTTACTTAAAATGTTTTGAATATTAGACATCTTGTCCTTCTTTCAGCAATGACTCAAAGAGTATCTTTAAGACTTACATTTTGAACAATTAGCAATCAAATTTCAGCATTATCAATTAATATGATCAGTCCAGATCTTTCCTCAGCAAATTTTCATATATATATATATATATATATATATATATGGAATATATGGAGTATGTGAAGTTATGATTCTTGATTATAAAATATACTATACCAAATATTAGCTATGCTGCTAGGGCTAAACCATCTGTGATCTTTGGCATTTTAGAAATGGAATATCTGTTAAAATGCTACTATAGATATAGAAAAGGTAAATTCTAAACTAGAGCCTCCAAGAAATTGTCATATCTGTTAAAAAAAAATTCCATACAACTTGAGGGTCTGTAAATTCTGTAGCTGGTATGTTAGTAAATTTGATAAAGTAACTCAAAGCTCTAGAAATCAGCTACCTTAATAACTGACTGCTCTCAAAATGAAAAATAAATCATTGAAATTTAAAATAGTTTCCCTGTAGAATAACAGAGAGATGGGCAGTATCTCCTTCTGGCAAGGCTTCTGCCATTTTCTGCTCTTAGGTCTATAAACAGAAACATTGAAAGGAGTCTCTAAATCAATATATTAAGTTGGTGATTATCACAGAGAAGAGAAATCTCTATCTTGAAGAAAACATGACAAGTCTTTATTAGCTAAGTTAGTATAGAGATTGGTCTGTACTTGCAATAGAAAAATCTTGGTTGTATTTGAGGCAACAGATTATAGAATGCAAATGACCACTAAGATTCCTCTTAAATGTTAGATTTCCTTCTCTTTGTAGAACTGATTAAAATGAACTTCTGGAGCAGTGGTTCCTAGACTTTTTGGTATCAGGGACTAGTTTTGTGGAAAACAATATTTTCAGGAACTGGGGGTGAGGGGTGTGTGTGTAGTTTGGAGGGAGTCCCCCTTTTCAAAGAAGCTCTCCAGTGATGTTTGTTTTTTCTCTCATTTTGGCTAGGGTTAGCTTCTAGGCATACCTAGACTGTGACTGAGGCAATTGTGCAGTGTGGGAAAATGTATGGATAGAAGTGATAATGGGCAGGCCATGTGTAGATTAAAATAAAATCATATTCTGATTTAAAGATGAGCAACAGATTCAACTGTACAACTGAAGTAATTTAACTTGCCATGTAAAGCTTGTCACCACATGCAGCTTAACTGTCACCACTCACTGATATGGTTTTGACATGAATCTGAAAGGAATTGATTTATTACGGTCTCTGTCCAGTCAAACCTTTCTGCTAATTTTTAACATGTATTTATAGCTGTTCCCCAGTGCTAGCATCACTGCCTTAGCTCCACCTCAAGTCATCAGGTATTAAATTCTCATCTGGAGTGTGCAGCTCTATCTTTCACAAGTGAAGTTCACAATAGGGTTCACACTCCTAAGAGAATCTAACATCACTGCTGATCTTACAGGAGCTGGCGCTCCAGTGGCAATGTGAATGTCAGGGATTTACTGTAAATACAGAAGAAGTTTTGCTCCTATACTTACCACTCACCTTCTGCTATGTAGTCTTGTTCCTAACATGATTTGAAACTTTTGTTCTAGAGTAAGAAGATCTTTTTTCCTTTTTGCTGTTATCAGATAACTTGGAAATGGGCACTTAATCTGTAACATCACACTGGGAGCTGTGTTTATAGAAAAATAGATGCCTACCTAAAGCAGGTAAAACTATACACTATTTTGTTTAGGTATTTTGGAGGCCAATTTTTCTCTTTGAGATCCAAGTCTAAACCTCGTGAAGATTTTCAAAGTTCAAGATAAAACTTTTAAGAAAAGTTTTTAGGCAGTTCATAAGACTGGTACCTTTAATGTTATAATAGGTATTTGCTTCAACTGAGGGTTTGTTAGGAATACTGCTGCATTTATTTCGTCCCTTCACCAGGACACAGCTAGTAAAAAATCAAAATTAAACAACTTACATATAATAAATTTACATAAAGCATGCAATTAAAAAAGTAAAAGTAAAATTCAGTGACTGTGGTTAGAGGTCTTCATGCTACATAGCTAATGTCAAGTGTCAGTGGAGTTAAGATGGGTTTTTCCGACTGCCCCCTCTCCACTTTCAAGAAGAATCCCCTACTTGCTACAATTGGCAGTGCAATGAATATCTCACACTTTTAACAAGATTGTGAGATCATATTTGGCATTTTTTTACCGCCTCCTGCTGTTTTTCCTTTTGATGAGTAGCTTAAGGAACACTATTTATTTTACAACAGTTGTCAATACAGTTTATGGTTTTTTCCCATTCTTGTATTCATGTGAATATTTTGGTCTATTCCTAAGCTTCTATTTTTATTGCTGTGAGAAAAGTTTCACCAGCAAATGTCAATAAACAGAACATAAGTCATAACGTAGTTGATTCTCAATCCCCAAGGTGAAATAACCACACCATCGCATTAATTCCATTTTGCATTCTTCTGTTCCTTTGGCTTTGAGATCTTATTTAGTGGTTATACTTTTGGAGTACAAAGTAATCTTTATGCTAGGAAAAGGTGCGGTAAAAGTCTCCAGCAAAATAGTTCAAAGCCGGCCTGAGCTACACAGTGCGACCCTGCCTCAAAAAACCTGGGCCGGGAGTTTGGCTCAGCGGCTTACGCGTCTGTCAGGCAGGGGCGAGGTTGTGAACTCGATCCCCGGTGCCACAAAACAAACAAACAAACAAACAAACAAACAAAAAACCAAAACAAACAAAAAAAATAGTTCAAAGGTTGCTGTTTTTCCTGCGTATTTCCAGTTGGGTGGTTAGTTCAAATTTTAATATACATGTAATATACTCATTGTGTATGTATACTTAACAATACCAAGTACCAAATCATTGTCATCATGAGAGGAGCCTTAATTAAAATGGAAGGGATACACTGAATAGATTATCTAGATTGCTATAGTAGAAAATAAAAATGGCCACCAAATTTTGAAGTTCCTTCTATCAATAGGTACATTCTGTTGCCTTCTCCTTAAGATTTGGGCTGGCAGGGTAACTTACTTTTAATCGATAAAATATAGTCTAAGTGATACCAGACAAATTCTGATCAAGGGATTTTGTAGGTTTTGTCCTTGCTTCACTTAGAAACTTGCAACTATCACACAGTCAACCTAGGGAATGAGAAGCCATAGAGGAGAATTGAGTACCTCAGATGGCAGTCTGAAAGATGCTAGACACAGTGTGGTCCATCTTGGTCATCAACCCCATCCTGTCAGTTGATCACAATCTCTTGAAAAAACTCAGCAGAGATCATCTAAGTGAGCCTGGACAAGAGTAGTCCAGCAAGTAATCATACAGAGCACTAAGTAAAATAAGTGGTTGTGCTTTAAGCTATCAGACATTATCACCTGACTAAAAACCTAAATGCATTTATGTTTTAGACTTCATAACTGTGACTTTCTAAGAATAGTCCCTATCATAGTGGAACTCAACAATCACTTGCTAATGGGCATAAGAGTCAATGATACAGCATTTATTTCTTATAAGGTACAGCCATAGCCACAGGAAAGCCATAAGTTTCAGAAAATACCATAGACCCTTGATATTTTCACTTCAAAGTTACAATCACTGTTCTTTTCAAGTGAGAGTTTATTAGGATCACTGCTGTCTTTATAAATATGTATAAATAAAATCATTATATAACTCCTTCAACAGGATACAGCTTCTTACAAAATCAGCCTTGTTAAAACTCACATACAATAAAGTCCACCTATTTAAAGTGTGCATAATTGTGCAGCTTATTTACACAGTTATGCAATCATCACCATGATCTGACTTTAGAATACTGGCATTACCCAAAAATAGACACAGCTTTCTACCGTGTATTTTCTAATACTGATAGTTGGTAAAGGTTTTGATTTCCTTTTGCATTTTGTAATTCTTCTTCTTCTTCTTCTTCTTCTTCTTCTTCTTCTTCTTCTTCTTCTTCTTCTTCTTCTTCTTCTTCTTCTTCTTCTTCTTCTTCTTCTTCTTTCTCTTCCTCTTCCTCTTGCCCTCCCTCTTCCCCTCCCTCTCCCCCTCCCTCGCCTTCGCCTTCTGCTTCTTTTCTGAGACAGTCTCCCTGTAGTTCAGAATGGCCTTGAATTCAGTATGTAGCCCAGGTTGACCTCCAACTTGTGGCAATCTTCCTGCCTCAGCCTCCAAAGTGCTTGGATTACAGGTGTGCACTACCATGCCCAGGCCTTTTGTATTTTGTAATATCATATTTCCTGCATAATGCTTGCAATGTACAATGGAGACATATTAAAACACAATGCTATCCACCTTATCCCCCAAAACCAGGCTATAATCCTGGAAATTTTAAAGGACAATAAATATTGAGCTGAAATGTCTTTTACATTAAAAGAAGTTACTTTAGCACATTTTAAATCTGACATTGGTATAATTTAATAACAATGTATTTAAAGTGCAGAACAATTTAGCTGGGCTCAGTGATACACACCTATATTTCAAGCACTGAGGGAGGTTGAGCCAGAAAATGGCATAGTCAATTTCTGCCTGGGCAATTTCTCAAGATCATGTCTCAAAAATACAAACTAAAAAGGGTTGAGGATATAGATCAATGGCAGGGCAACCTTGGGTTTGATCCCTAGTCCCTCATACTGCAGAAAAAGAAAGAAAAGAGGAGAGCAAAAATCTAGCAAATTCAGATGATTACTTTAAAAGTACTATTTAAAAGACAGAAGCCGGGCGTGGTGGCGCACGCCTTTAATCCCAGCACTCAGGAGGCTGAGGTAGGCGGAGCGTTGTGAGTTCGAGGCCGGCTTGGGCTACAACGCGAGTGCAAGGCCGGCCTGAGCTACATAGTGCGACCCTGCCTCAAAAAACCAGGGCCGAGAATTTGGCTCAGTGCCTTAAGCGCCTGCCCTGGCAGGCGTGAGGTTGTGAGTTCCATCCCCGGTGCATTAAAAAATTAAAAGACAGAGAACTGTGGTGGCGCACGCCTTTAATCCCAGCACTCCGGAGGCTGAGGTAGGCGGAGCGTTGTGAGTTCGAGGCCGGCTTGGGCTTCAACGCGAGCGAGCGTAAGGCCGGCCTGAGCTGCATAGTGCGACCCTGCCTCAAAAAACCAGGGCTGGGAGTTTGGCTCAGTGCCTTAAGCGCCTGCCCTGGCAGGCGCGAGGTTGTGAGTTCAATCCCCGGTGCCAAAAAAAAAAGAAAAAAAAAGACAGAACTAACTTCCAGATGCTGGAGTATAAAATCTGCAAATAAGGATGAAAAAAATCAAATAAATGAAGAGTTGAAGATACTCTACAGACTTTTAAAAATGTTAAAAAGCTTTCACTTGTGTTTTATCTAGTGTTAAATATTGCTAAACTAAAAGGCTTTCATCAAATGCATCACAGTTCATTGTACAAAGACAGAGTTTTCTACAAAAGCGTATTTCCAATTGTATGACAAAGAAGGTTAGGGAGATAGATTAATTTTATAGAAACTAACCATACAGCCCAACTCATCTACACCTCAAAGAAAAGATGAACTGGATTACATTTTTAAGGCATTTTAAATTGTAGGTTAAAATGCCAATATTAACAATGACTTCTTGTTTCATTTTCAGTGTATTAAGCTCTAGGTAAAGAGGACAATCAATTTCAGAGACTCAAAGATATTAAAGTGCTCCCAAAGATCAATCAGTAATTATTTTGTACAGTATTTAGGGCCTAAGGGCTAGGCATCAAGCAGTGAGAAGATACAGATTAAAAATCAACTCCTTACTCTACCTAGAAGATAGCCTGTAAGTTATCTTTGGAAAATTTCAAATTCTAGATCCTTAGAGATTGCAAGTGCTGGTCACATAGGATAGTAATAAAGCCCCTGTGCTATTTCAAAAATGCCAGAGGAGAGCAATGTAGTAAACATTCAGTGACCCCAAATGGGCAACGAGAGACATCATAAATAACATATGACACAGGCTTCTCCCCATTCACCTGGTTTCTTTTAATGCAGGCAAAGGAACATGGAAAGTAAAGTCTTATTTGGACTTTTCCCAGTGTGTGTCCAGAGTAAGTGCTCATTTAGTAATTACTAATATATAATATATAAATATGTATGATATACATTACTAATATATAACTAATAATATATATTACACACATACATATATATCACAGTTCTTGACTTCTGTATGTATATATGTATACATATATATACAGTCTATACACCACAGTTCTTGTCATATATATATATAGATATATATACAGAAGACAAGAACTGGCGGATGTAGAGGGGAAATAATATGAGAAACTTAGGGTAAGTGAGACCACTGTGACAGTTGCTTACTCCCCTAAATGTGTGGTAGCTATGAACTCTGTGATGGCTGCTGCATGGGTCTTTCCTAGGAAACAGTGAATCCTAAAGAGGATAGTGTCCTAAGCATGACTTTTACAAAATATTCAGAAATAAGTATACATTGCTGCATAGTATAACAACTTCAATAAAAGTCAAGAACGTAATACTGTTAAAGTATTT
>RJWM01033803.1:0-20255 GCA_004363535.1 Dasyprocta punctata
ATGACAATAAAATATTTTAAACAACAGGCATAGTGATGTCTGCATAGAGGAGTATGACATGTGGGGGGCTCGAGTCTCTTTATTTTTATTCTGCACAAAGACAGCTACACAAAGAACAAGGTCTCAACCACGTCTATGCTGAAGGAATTCTTAATGTCCTAGTCCTCGTCTTAATGCTTTCTATCATTTGAAAGTGGCTTTTGTAATTGCCAAAATGTCCGCTCACATTTGTTTTTAAATCACAGAAAGATTGTGAAGGAAGTTAAATAGAAAATTGAGCAAGAGGCAAAACACAACCGCCTCTATACTGTCGACCTTGATTCAGAACAAATTATTTAACTGGAAGTAAACATTACCTAGCCCTTCTCCCAGTGCCGTTTATCTTTGTTTAGTCCAACCTGCTCAGTTCTAACAGAGGGAAATTGGTAAGAAGATAATTAGATCTTCTTTTTTAAAAGGACCTAGTAATAGCATCTTTAAAATCACCTGCATCTTCCCAGCAAACGAAATAATACATAAATATGAATGTTTCATGCTGCTATCAAACATTGATAATAAAGCTTTGAATATTTATTGTTACCTTTGGCCAATGCCTGAGTTCACTGTTCAGCAAGAAGCACAGTGAGCAAAGGATCGCCTTTGGGTACTGCTGATTGGGATGGCATCGTATTAGAATATCCCTGGAGAGAACGAGGGCCCAGCATCCTTAATCTTCTTAATGTGACCTTTCCTTACATTCATCTGTAATCATTTTCCTCTCAAATTCTGAGAGATTCAGTTTTCTCTTCTCCATCTTCCTCCTCCTCCTCCTCCTTTCTTCTTCTTCTTTGATATACAGCTCTGTTTCTTCATAATCAGGGTATTCAAATGACCCTACACCCTTCCATAGTCCACAGAAGGGTTTTTCCTGGTATGCCCTGGAGATTTTATCACCCCAACATTAGGAACTTGGGGCAAAATGTTTTTCTGGAAACATTGAAGAGTCTGACTGGTCATCTAGACACCTCCTGAATGTGAGGTTCCAATGCTGCTATCTTTCCCAGTGGCTGGTAATTGAATCAAGGAAGGACACAGAAGTCAGACCCCAAATTTGACTGAAGGCTGCTGCACATCTCACTTAGGAAAGTACCACTGACGTTGTGTGGGGCCCAGTCCAGCATGCTGTACTGGTAAAGGTAACTGGCCATTCCCAACAACGTCAGGAGATGGGTACAAATCAGTATGCCCATGTTAGAGATGGTAAAACCAAGGCACAATAATATTAAGTAACTTGCTTAAAGGTCACCCAACCAGTGCGTGGGAGATTTAGGACCTGTATCCCATCAAGACTCTCAAACACTATGTCATGCCATTCTGGCATGCGAGATAAAAGCCAGGAGCAAAGGAAAACCTAGTATCTCACTGGCACCTCAGCACAACCCACGACCACCTTTGTGACTATGACTCTCTCCCCTCCCTTGTGACAGAATAGCACCCCGTGCACCAGCTTGTGACTTATGCTTCCAGTAATACACCCTGCTTCATCACCGCTGCGGGCTCTCTTCCATCCTAAACCCCCAGCTGAACTCTCCCTGAGGATCTCACCTGGCAAGCCTCTTGGGCACAGGTGACTGGACTTAGACTGCACTTGCCTGTCCTTCCTCAGCTCTTCCTGGCCATTCAGATTCTTGTCAAGAATTTTCTAATTAAAACTGTTTATAAGCAAGAGTTACTACCTCATGCCCTCTTCATCCATGGAAGGAAGAATTTTTCTCCTCTTCCCTCTTGCCTGTGGGTTTGCAGGCAGCATTATTGGTCTCCTGAGATATCTAATATGTCCTTGTGTTAGAATTATTTAGGTTCAGAGTTTATTTGCTCAACAATTTGGTAAACAGAAAGAAACATCTTTTCTTCTCCTTCTTGTCTGCCGCACAGCACCTCTGTTTCTCAGGTGTGAGCCTTTCTCTCCCATGCTCAGTAGCAACCAAATAAAAAGAAAAGAACATGCATCCCAGCAACTAACATGCAGCTCTATTTCCAGCCATATTTTGCACCACAAAATTCAACTTTTTGAAATACTACCTCAATTTATTTTCAAAAAATACTTTCCCTTAAAGTGATGCTTATTGTTCTTTGACACTGGCAGAATAGCAAAGGGTGATGTAGTGTCATGATATCTTCTGTTATACACTGATGGTGTTTGATTTACAGATGCTATAACAGTAGGAAAAATATCTGTCACCATGACATCGATCGGTGTTTTGACTGGTTGAGGTTAAGCCAAAAGGAGGGACCATCAAGAGAGAAGATGTAAAGAAAGCCCTCCTTGCTCCTTGAATCGAATACAGAGCCTGCACTTCATAGCTTCAAGACTAGGCAGCCATTGCAGATACATATTTATAAATAAAAAGAAAATATGTCATTAATTGAAATTACATTCTATAGGAGTTCATCAGAGGAGTCCACCTTCCCCACAAACACACAAACTTAGTTAAATTAAATATCAGGGTTTTATTTTTCAACTTCCTCCCCCCATAATAAATTAGAAAGCTGTTAACTCACAGACATATGAAGATATTTAAAACAACTGAAGCAATTGTTAGGAGACAGTCTCAATTATTTGGCAGTTCTCAGTTTTTGTGAATTGTTCTGTCCCTAAATGTCTCATTTCACTGTCACTGACTAGACACTAAAATCTTTTTCTTTGCTCACTGATGGGACCAACAGGGAAAATGAAGAAAATTCAACTTAATCAAAAATTGTCATATTTATGGGCTGACAAGAAGTTGAAGAGACCTTAGAAATTATTTAGTATACCATCTAGTTTTGAAAATGAAGAAATATCAGAGTAAAAATACTTCTCTAAAAATATGTATCTCATTAGAGATATGAACAGATTATCCAGGACATCAGCCTCTATGAACAGCACATTTTCTTTTAGGCATAAAATGTTACTCCCAAGAAGCTCTTCTCAATAACTATTATTGATGTTTTTTTTAAAAAAAATTGGAATCCAAAATGAAGATTGGGCATCTTGTTTTTCTGTGTGATTCTGAAGTTATGGCTTGGTGCAATAGTGGTAATATCAGATAAGAATTCTTCTGAAGTCACATAAGCCAATTTTCCACTTCTTCACCTTTCTTTAGCTCTCTTTTGAGCCTACAAATTATTTGTGTAAAATAAAATAACCTATGAGTAACTTCTTAGTTTTTTATAATCACCACCTTCATCTTGACTTAACCAATGGAAGAAATTTTAAGGGAACAGAGGAAAAGACCCAGAGCAAGGTACAGCCTAGCATTCCCAAACTCCTGGGTTCAATTCCCAGCCACAAACACACACACACACGCACACGGCAAAATTGAGACACAGACCCATCCTAGTAAATGCAGAACACAAACTCCAGAGCTTGTGGTCCTCTCCATTCTTGCCAGGAAACACACTTTGAATATATACTACCCACTCTCTGCCTGTCAACCACTAGGACTGCCAGTCAGATCTCAGGTTACTTTTCTCCCCTTGGGCTTGACCAGCCTGGGGACCATCTGCTCAACAGACAGCTCTCTGAGGTCCATGGACACAGACAAAACAATCAACTGAGTAGCTGATTTTGTTACTTATAAACCAATTGGCTGGCATTTTCTAGACACAAAGCAAGAATTTACTTTCTCATCTTTTTTTCCCTTTAGGAATCCCCAAAGCACTTGTAAGATGTTGCAAAGGAAAGTACGGAACAGTCAATGATATGTAGCAAGAAATGACCATTGATGTAATTAAGATCAGGTCTCTTCCAGTTCCCTTAGTATGAAGACCGCTCTTAATCTTATTGAAAGTTGCTAAGAGGTTTGCTAAAGTTAGATTCAATTACATGATTTCCTTATTGGCCAATCAACACCACATAGGTTAAGTAAAGAATTAACCCCTCGATCCACCTCTGGGATTTCATCAAAGAGATCACCATGAAGTTTCCGGCCTACTGCGTCGTGATCTGTGTCTCATCTCTCACTGATCACCATCAACATCTGTTAGCCACTCTGCCCAAGGTATCTTTTCCCACCCACGGGCACACTCCTGGAGACTTGTGTAAGCATCTTGACTCACAAAAACTATAAAAAACATAAAGTACATTAATTTTCAACACCAGTGTTTTTGATTGATATTTTAAAAGATATACTGGATCGGAAAAATATGTTTTAGTGTTCTATTGCAGAGTAGGAAGGTAACCATAGATAACAGTAATGTACTATGTATTTCAAAAAGGTTAGAAAAAAAATTTTTAATGTTTTCATCACAAATAAATGATTAATTCTTGAGGTGATAGATACACTTCTCCTGATTGGTAATTATACCCTGGTTATTACACAATGTGTGTATCAAAATATCATGAGGTATCCCATAAATATGTTCAATTTTATATGCCAATTAAAAATAAACACTTTTATGTATTTATACTATTAAAACCATTATAATATAAATAAATTTGCTGATCCAGACAGGAGGAATAGCTATGTATTTTATTTAATACTATCTTTTAATTTTCTTCAATTTCTTGAAGGCAATTATTACTTTATTGCAAACCTACTTAAAAAATATTCTTGAAGTACTTGAATTTTCAGGTTTAATATTAATGAAATACACTTAATTTAGTAACTGAATTGGCACTTCTTTAATTTATTTTACAACTCGCTTTGTCAGAATATACTATTAGATATATTTTAAAGAATTTCTTTTTTTAGATGACTTTAAGTAATTCAACAAAAAAGCCCATTTTCCAACTCAAAACTGGATGATTTCCTTGATTTAAAAGAAATAATTTTTCATTAATGTTTAGCAATCACAAGCTTCTTAATTCATTAAAAAATCTCATGTTATTGAAGAAAACATTAAAATCTACATAAATTTTCTTTTGAGGGGGGTTGTTTGTTTGCTTTTGGAGTCATGGTCTCACTGTGTAGTTCAGGCTGAACTTGAGTTCACTGTCTAGCCCAGGGTGGCCTTGAACTCAGTGATCCTTCTGCCTCAGCTTCTCAAGTGCTGGGATTATAGGGGTAAACTACCAAGCCCAGTTTATATAAATTTTCTGAATGTGAACTCTTATGATTTTTTTCTCAATGTTTCCATATTTAGAATACTTTTTAAATTTACAACTTAAATACTTTCCCAGAATGAAAATATTGGCTAACAAATAATATTAATACAAATTATCTATGACACTAGAATATAATTTCTTTAACATCCTGGAAGGTTAAGAAATTTCTCTTCCATCCCTACCCAAGTATAGTGGTATTCAAGACTTTTACAAATATTTCCTGCATTCAACTTTAAGATAATATGTGTAATAAAAAAATAAAAGTCATATGACATGTCCAGTTTTTCAATCAATATATTGAAGCTATAGAAGTTTTACATATTATTCACTTCAGGGAGACCCAGAAGAGAATCTATATCTATTGTACAGGGTAATAAACAAAACAAAGGAGTTTTAGTTCTTGAACACCAATTAAAGAATAATGGGAAAACTTTTATGTAGGTAAAAAAAATATCTCCTGGGACTACTTTCTTTTTTTTAATGGACAGTAATATTTTCAAGCACAACTTTTACAGGTTTCATACAGAGGTCATTTATCTCTTTAAAGTTTACTCAAGTTCTTATTTGGGGATCGATTATAATCATTCATTCATTTGTTCAGCAATTTTTTAAACTTCTCTACATTGGTGCAAGTTATATAGAAATGAAAATCACCAATCCTTGCCTTGCTAAGCTCATGGACATGACATACAGGGACCCTGAAACCAGAAACATTGAAATGCACAGATAAGGGTCACAGTATGTGTACACTTGGCGTACAATAAAGAACAGAGGGAAAGCTGTTCACGGATGCGCCAATAGTTACTCAATACCTACATAATGAGTACCTAAGTGTCAGATACTCTGCTTCACACCAGGATTAGAAAAGTAAAGATGGAGAAAATAGAAGTACCATGGTATGCCTATTTCCATAGCAGAAATGTGCAGAGATGCTGCAGAGGTAGAGAAAATGATGTCTGGCTTAAGCTAGGAAAGACACATTAAGATCTTTCAAAAGCATTCAAACGCACTTAAAGGATTTGCTTTTCTTAAAAACCAGTTAAATTTCCACTGCTTTTATTTTCTCGTAAGCCCTTTCTTTATGCTTTTCAGTATGAATAGGCTGTGTATAAAACAGACAGTCGTGTGGCCCAGGAGTTGATGAGCTCTGTGGGAGATGATGAGTAACTCTGTGTGCAAGGTGAACCTGCGGGAAATGCCAGGTCAGACCAGTGAGGAAGGCTCGAGTCGATGCACTACAGGCCTCAGATAACCAGTCTAAGCAATTAGGACTTTGTCTCAAGTCATGGCTCAGTCTAAACCCCCTCCCCACCTTCTCATGTGTGTGGGAGGTGGTTGGATCATGGGGCACTGTACTCCCCAGTCTGTTCATCCATTTGTAAGTTCAGTAGCTAAGGTGCAGCCTGGTTTGAGGTGGCTCACTGGGAGAGTGACCTGGAGCCTATATTCTCTTTTTTTTTTTTTTTTCTTTTTTGTGGCACTGGGGATCAAACTCACAACCTCACGCCTGCCATACAGGCACTTAAGCCAGTGAGCCAATCTCCCGGCCCTAGTTTTTTGAGGAGGCAGGGTCGCATGGAGCCTATATTCTTGACCAGGGCTCCTTCCCTTCTCTCTCTGCTTCCTGGCTACAATGAATTGAGCCCCTTTCCCTCTGCTATGCCCCTCTACCATCCTAATTCTGGTTTGAAGGCAGCCAACAATGGACTGAAATTGTAAGCCAAAATAAAGCCCTGCTCCTCAAATTTCAGTGTTGAGCATTTTGTCCCAGCAACAGAAAAGTGGCTAAGATACTTCACAAGCAATGGAATCTACTTAAAGTCTTACAGGAAGGATATATGCGATCATATTTGTATTGTTAGATGGAGTACCCCAGCACTGTGAGAGGCTTCCCTTGAGTTTGCAGCCATCCATGCATAAATCTGACTTTTGTCTCATCACAGTCTCAGTCCAGCCCCATTCTCCAGGACTCAACTTAACCATGGAGCAGCAATAACCAAGTCTCTTGCTCCTTGGCACAGTGTGCAGTCTAGCTCACTCCTGACCCAGCTTTCACCTGGAAGCCTCTATTCTCCACATCTGACCTTTCTTCTTTTGCCATCCTTCCCTTCCATGGATGAGAACACTGTCCTTTTCCCAATCCTGCAGCAATTGGACCTACAGGTACTTGGCTCTCTTGCCTATATTTCTGTTGTTCCAACTTCATTCTTTAGGTCTGTAATCACACTTGACATTGTTTCACATCTCTTGGTTCAGTGACCTAAGAGTGTCAACCCAGGATCTCATGGCTTCATTCTCCTGAGCCCTGAGTCTCCCTCCATTTCGGACCCTTTGTGCACTAGGCTGAACTTCATATCTCCACCTCTCTGACTCTGTCTCCACCTGTCCCTGCTGCCCTACTCCCTGTGCCTATTACAATAGCCACATGCTGAAATTATTCACTATATCCAGCACTCCAATTCTGATCAATCCTTTAATTTTATTTGTCTGAACTGAGTTTTCAACTTTTAAGCATTTCTTCTATCCATGGTCAGTTTTTGTCTGTGCTAGTATAACAAAATAATGCTGACTGAATAACATAAACAATAGAAAAATATGTCTTATGGTTCTGGAAGCTGGGGAACCCAAGGTCACGGTGCCACAGCACTGGCCTCTGCTGAGGGCCTCTTCCTCACTTTCAATGTGCTGATGCTTTACTCCCTTCTTTGGAGAGGATGGATGCTGAATACTCACTTTCCCTTCAAGCTTGTGCCCCTGGAAGAGGGTACTGACCTCATTTATGAGCCGTGGCTTCCCAAAGGCCACACCTTCTGATACTGCTGCATCTGGGATTCAGTTTCAACATGAATTTTGAAGAGAAAATATCATTCAAACCATAGCAATCATGTTATGTCCACTGGACTGGTTTCCCATCTTGACTTCTCTCCCAGACCCAACCCCCTTCATGGCTGTACTTGAACAAAAGGCTCCAGAAGCCAAAAGGACTCAATTTTTGCCTTACTTTTATTCTTTTTTATTCATTTGGTCTCTGAGACCAAGGACTCAGTATTTCCCAACTTCAAATCAGACAGGGTAGATTGTTTAATAAAGTAATAGTAATGGACATTGTCTTAGGTGAACTTCATTGCAGTGCACTTTGCATTCACTGTCTCTTTCATTCTTACAGCAGTTCTATATCAAGATCATCAACAGCCACATTTTACAAAGCAGACACCAAAGCTCAAAGAGATTAAATACACTTCCCATGGGTGAGTTACAAGATTACTAGGAAATGATCTAAATCCATGACTTTTTTCCAGTAAGCCATGCTGCAAAGCCTATTGTTCCAGGGCCATGTGATCCTAGCCAGCAGTGTCCTGGGTGCCTTTGAGGAGACTCATCAACCTTCAGCAGCCTGAGAACTCAGTGGTACAACTGCAGGAAGGTTGAAGTTGGTCTGTAATTCTCAGAAGGAACAGAACAGAATCAAGTGAATGTGTCCACATGTTTCTTCCTGACACTTGCTAATTCTTAAGTCCTAGAGACCAGAAGATAGAGTTTTCTGCACATGCAGCATAAATGGTTTACAACTTTTGATACAAAATCATGAAGTATGCAGGACCCCCCTCTATTAGTTTCTGTCTGTAGCCTTTGTAACACTACCTTTCACTTTCAGGAATGAAAGTATCTTGGGCAAAGGTAGAATACCTCCACACTAACCCTACCTACCCAAACTGCCTAAAGCAACTTCCGTATGGCATGCTTTGTTTTTCCTTTTTTTAAAAAGACATTTGAAGATGGAAAGATGTGCTTGTTATCTGGCAAACATTACTAACTGACCACACTCCACCACTCACAGTATTTTCTGCTTTTTTCTTTGAATTATCTTGCTGTATGAATCCCAGAGAATTTAGGAGATGTCACATTTCATTGGACAGAGGCCCTGGTTTGATAGGTGAAATATCTTTCTGACTAGATGATACATTGGTTCACTTATATTTATAAAATGCAACTGACCTTTTGAATGTGAAAGGTGGTAAGTTCTTTTAATAGATTGTTGCTCCACATCTAGAACTTTTAAAGCAAAGCCACATTTATTCAAGATAAGGAGGTAAATGACAGTAAAGACACAGAACATCCATTTGCTGTCAGGCAGCAGTTTGCTTTCTGAAAGTTTCTCCCATGATGTGTCAGAGACTGTAGAGTAGTATAAATGTTTAAAATCATCTGCAACTTGATTTTCAATGCCTGCAACACTTAAAATATTTATACATCATGATATTGTTGTTCAAATCTACAGCACTATAAATTGGAACAAATCTAAATCTGTGGCCAATTTTTTAAAGAAGAAATATGTAATGGATAAAAATCTATTTGGGCTTACACCTTTCCTCAATACTGTTTCACTATTTATTATGTATCTGTTATATACATATTAGACATGATACTAGGTGGTTTTGGTTTTTTGTTTTGGGGGTTTTTGAAGCAGTGTCTCACTATGTAGTCCAGACTGATCTTGAACTTTCAGCACTGTCTCAGCCTACCAAGTGCTGGGATTGCAGTCATGTGCCACCATGTCTGGTCTGATACTAGATGCTTGGAATATATTAATTCTAACAATAATTGGACAATAGACATTATTTTCATTTTTTAAATGAGAAAACTATGTAGCCTTCCCTAGGTCATACAGCTAGAAAGAACCCAGTCAAAAATTCAAATCTAAGTTCATTTGATTCTGAAAACTTCTCTTTCCAGTACAGCTGGCATGAACTCAGCAAACTTATGAACCAAGTTTTGTTTCGTTTTGTTTTGTTTTGGTATTGGGGATCAAACTCAGGCAGGTACCTAGGCCACTGAGCTAAATCCCCGGCCTGAACCAGGTTTTAATCCCAATCCTGCTAGTAATTGTGCAGTGTTGGATTCTTTGTTTAATCCCCTTGTTCTTCATTTCCCTCTTTTGTTGAAACAGAAAAAACAAAAATGTCTACCAACTAATAGCCCCCTAAAGATTACATGAGTAGACATATGGCAAGTGTCTGGGACCATGTCTGGTACATGCAAGAGGGACACCTGTTAGTCATCCTACTGTCACCATCATCCTTGTGATTGTTGCTACACAGTGCAGGAGAAACCTTCCTCATCCCTACATCGTCTTCCACCACCATCTTGCTTCTTGTTCCCCTTCACAGATACACTTATTGAAAGAGATGTCCCTGCTTCCCATCCCCATATTCCTACCCTCACACTCACTCCAGTCACTCAGTTATGCCTTCGCAGGCTTTATACTGCAGAAACTGTCTTGATATCTCTGTGACCAAGACTATTTCAAGCCCATTAAAGCCCATTTGCTAATAAATACATAATAAATTTAACACATACCTGCTTTGTGTCCTAGGGATGCATTAAGACTATAATTCCCAGCCTCCCTTGCTACTGGATGCAGCCATGTGATTAAGCTCTAGCCAACTGAACATAGGGCAGAGTGAGGTGGTCCAGTAAAAAGCTCTCACATGTGATTGTTTCTCTTTGCATGTTTGCAGACTTCACACCGAAAATCAAGATTCATATAACAGAACCGTAAAATTAATAAGTTAGTGATCCCATATGACTCTATAGAGAAAAATTCAGACACACACACACACACACACACAACTACCATTTCACCCACAAACAATGGTATAATTTTAAAATCAGAAATAATCTCATGCCAAGCCATTTAAATGTTGAGATTGTTTGTTACAGAAGGTAATGTTTTACACCTTAACTACTAAGTCATCGATGACAGTTGTGTCATTCTTCATCTTTATCTTACATGGCCCTTCAGATAACTTCTTCAAATGCTTTCTTCTTACAGCTTCCATGACACCTAGCTCTCCTAATGTCTTCCTGTGTCTCTGCACACTCCTTCTGTTTGCTTTGCTGTCTCCATACCCTCTAATTAGAGGTCTGTGAGCTTTTTCCTAAATGGTTATATTATAAATATTTTAGACTTGGCATATTCTTTATTTACAAGCTTTTACATATTCTTACATATTCTTTATTTACAAGCTTTTTAAATGTCAAAAAAGAAAAGAAAAGAAAGAAAGAAAGACAACAACGATAAACCTTTCTTAGCCCCTAGCCATACACAGATCCCAGGTGAGATCCAGCCCATGCCATGGGCTGTGGTTTGTGGACCCTGCCTCAGTTGCCTGACAAGTTGAAAAATGCCTCCTTCCCCGCTGAACTTGAGTCTCTCTCATCTTTGCCCTTTACTCTCCCTAGAGAAACTTTTCAATCCATGCTTTAAACATTTTTGTGCTATTTCCAGAGCTGGCCTTCCCCTTATAAAACAGACTTACATGTGTACTTGTCTACTTTTGACATCTCTCTTAGATAGCTGCTCAGACTCACACACCCACGCACACTCACATATGTACACCCCTACCGAAAAAAACCAGACCCATCTTCCCTCTTCAAACACATTCCAACTCAGTAAAAAACACAATGATCCTCAAGCAAAAAATATGGGAACTACCCTTAGTTTCTCCTTTTTCTTTATCCCCCAAGCCCAATCCATTTGCCTTTAACATGTACAAGGGCTGATCAGTAAATATGGGGTATGCTTAAATTTTTAAAATAATTATTACAGGAAACACATTGCCATTAATCCCCCCTCAAAATACTCCTTCTTGCTTTGAATACACTTATCTCTTCAACTTGTCACTTTCTGAAGCAAGAAGTCCACTTTTGTGAGGTATTACAGTGTATGAACAGAAATATGGCAAATGCTACTGTTGAAAACCATTCAACAAAAAGGTGGACTTGCAAAAATCATTATGATGTGTCCTCATTCACCTTACACACCATTTCAGCCTTGTGTGACCTTTGACTCTTCTCCAAATTCAAAATGGCCATAAAAAGTCATGGTTTTGAATTGATTCAGGATACAAATGCAGCCATGACAGTGCAACTAGACACTCGTAATAAAGGACTTCCAGAACCACTGCAGAAAGTGGCAAGCATGATGGAATAAGTATACATGAAGTGAGGGGGGGTATTTTTGAAGGAGACTCATGGCAAGGTACCTTTTACTATAATGATTATTTTAATTTAAGTATTCACCAGAGTTTTTGATCATGCTGCATAAGTGGAACTCATTCACCCCTCTCCAACCCTTTGACCACCATTCTAGTTCCAGTCTTCATCATCTGATCTGAACACTTACAATAGTCTCTTAATGGTCTACTCATTTCCCTTTAACAGATAAAGGAAGTGGTCAAAATGAATCCTGTGACAGTTTATTTTCACACTGACTTCAGATGTGGGTCAGTACCCACATCCAGGATCACAGGAAAGGAAAAGGATGGAAAGGGCAGATTTCGCAGTTTTATAAGAGACTAGGTGGATAGTTTCCTTGATATAGTACATTCACTTTGAAACATGAGTGTCAACCAATACTTACTAAACAAATTATGTGCTGAGAGTTGTCCCAAGTGATGAGGAATGAAAAAGATAAAAAGGATCAGCCTTTGGGGCTGGAGCTGTAGCTCAGTGGTGAAACACTTGACTAGCATGTGTGAGGCACTGGGTTCAAACCTCAGTACTGGGGAAAAAACGTACAGCCTGTTTCCCAAAAGCAAACAACTTACCAAGGAAAAAAGGCACGTGTTTAAATATCTCTGCTCTGAAGCAGAATATGGAGAGCATTTTAATGAGAGTAAAACTGCAGAACTTGGGAAAGGAGACTAAGTCCCATTGGAGATGCTCTAATTTATCTAAAACTCTGCTAAATATGAAATTATGTGTATAGGCAAAGATCACAAGTATTCAGAGAATTAGATCACAATGAAGCGTACATTGAAATGATAATGAAAACAATAATGCTTTCTCTCTGGTGGTTTCAAAATAACTTCGAATGTCACAGAGACTTGGAACCCTCAATATAACCAAATGTCAACTGAACTATGGGTGAAAGATGTGACTTCTAGCTAGTAAATTCCTAACCATTTTGTGATGTATTTCTCAGACTCATAGTAAAGCAGTAAGATGCAGGTAACTAACATTTGTTCAATCTTTTGTTTAGTGACTCTTTTTCAGATACATATAGTAAGACTGATAAAAAATATTCAGAAATTCTTGACCTTGGAACCAAGCAGAAAAATATACAAAACTCAAGAACTGTATGCATTCTTAAAAGTGTAGAGGGCACAGACACCTACATTAATAAAGTCTGAGATGTTCAAAAATCCTCATAATTATTTAGGTTCTATCAAAGCCACACACATTTGGAAGGTGGAATCTGTAGCTGGGCAGAGGAGCAGAAACATCAGCTTTGATGTGAGAGAAAGAAACTCAGAAAAATGTCATTTGAACAAGTCATCTCCATCCTAGAGCTCTTCAACAGCTCTCGGTTTCCAGGCTAAAATTAAACCCACTATCTTAAAATGTGGTAGTGTGTGATCCCTCTTCCAAATCCTGTTCCCTATCTCAAATACTCAAAGTCTGAACCAATGGGAAAACTAGCACTCAGCTCTCATTATCATTTACAGATAGATAGATAGATAGATAGATAGATAGATAGAGATATTCATTCATTCATTCAGAACTAAAATTCCCAGGCAATCACAGGCTGAGGAGACAGGGTACAGGACAGTAGCATCAGATCCTAGGAGAAACTCATGAGGAGGGGTAAGAGACACACATGGTGGGACTGTGCATGTGAGAGGTTCAGAATGTGGAGGAGTGAAACAGAGACAAAATTTACAGAGTGAAAAATACAAAACCATGAAAACTACTAAAAACTCACAATAAAAGTGGAAAAATAAATAAATAAACATATCAGGAATCCCAAAAAGTGGAATTTTCTTGCTAAAATATTATGCTTCTTGGATTAAATGTGTTACAGGGGAAGCAACCTTTAGCTGTGTTTTGCTTACTAAAGAAAAGGAGAAGAGGGACCCATGCAAGGTATCATACCTGTTAGGTTCAGTGATTGAAGACCAGGACTCTAGTGAGGCTCCTCACCAGTGTTATCCCATGGCTTAGTAACTAGATCTACTCCGCGCTCATGTCACCCAGAGGAGGGTACCCAAACTACCATTAAAAAAAGTTTGTTTGGGGATTGGTACTAGAAGATGGGTGGATAAAACTAAAATTTCTAAAGGGGGGAAGGTGACCAAATAGTTGTAAAGCATGTGAGATCACAACTGTCAAATGTCTGGTCAGACTGAAAAACCAGACCCAATACCATGTGGACCAGTTAAAGAAGGTTCTTTTTAATCAAGAAGATTCAGGCTGAGGGTATGGCCCAAGCGGTACAGCACTTGAGGCACTGAGTTCATTCCCCAGCACTGTGGGGGAAAATAAAATGCTGGGCATGGTGGCATGTGCCTGTAATATCAGCACATGGGGTGCTGTGGTAGATGGATCATTGTGAGACTGAGGCCAGCCTGAACTACGTAGCAAGACCCTGTCTCAAATGACAACAACAAAAGGAACCAAAAAAAAAAAAAAAAGAGCATTTGGAAGAAAATCTTTGCAACTGGGATAATCAACACTTATAGATAGCTGACAAAAGTTTGAGTGCTGAAATGGCCAAAAACACTTCATTAGAATGCCGCAATTACACATGGCAAGGTAAAAGGAGTAGAGTTCATACCTACGATGGCGTGCATCAAAAATGCCACCATCCTCCCCCCTCCAAAGTCTCATAGGTTCAGAGGTCAGGAGTTTGAAAGGTGATTGAATCACAGGGACACTATGCTCATCAATGGGTTAATCCAAGGATGAGTCCATAACTGAATGCGCTGTGGGAGGTGGGGCCTGGTCGGAGGGAGTAGGCCACTGTGGGTATAACCTGGAAGGTGACGCTTGTCCCCAGCACTTCCCCTTCTTTCTGGCTTCTCCTGACCTCACTGATTCCTGGATGCCACAAGGTGACCTATTGTCTTCCCTGCCCTTCTGCCATGTTTCTGTTTTGGAGCCTGTGAGTCATAGACAGAAATCTCTGAAACCATGAGCCAAAATAAGCCTTTTCTCACTTTGAATTGTGTGTCTCAGGTATTTGGTCACAGCCACAAAAAGTGAATATAACATCAGACATACTAAAATGTTGGCTGTCTCCCTCCTAAGATCAGCCTTACCTATGAGACAACAGTGTATGAAATTTCTGACATTGGTCACTTTTACCTATACATCATTAAACTCAGTAAGTATAAGGGAAGAGCAGGTTGGCACATAGCTAGACTGCATGGGTGCTAGAGATCAATGCATTTGAGCAAGAAAGTCTCATTCAATCAGTGTTATTCAGTGTACCTTCTTACTACACTATGTTACATATAACACAATCCTACTAGGCATAGACAGCGACTTCATTTAGTAAGATACATTTCCCCAGTCAACAGAGTATGATCCAAGCACTTCCTATATAATTAGAACAAGGTTCCAATGCACAGATATCCTGTCTGTATCCAATAATATTATTCTAAATTTATTTGAAATATACAGTATTTGTACAGAAGGACAACTAAAGGAAAACACTGCAGTAACATAACAAATGAATTATAATTTCCTCTGTACTGATTTTGGCATTTCTAAATTGTTAAAATGGTTACACAGTCATCTTATAGTCAGGAAGCATCAATACTTTAAAAAAATTACTCTTGCAGAAATGTGGAGGGGGATTGCAGGGTCAAGGAGACTGCAATGCTCAGCACAAGAGTGTGTAAGAGTCTGGGTAGAACTGAAGAATTCAAAAGTTTTTCAAATGGTATAAAGACTTAGGGGTTTATTTCATGTTGAAAATGAATATGTTTTCTGTCTTGGGAAGCTAATTCATATTGATAGAAGTATTAAATTAGAAAAACATATGTAGTTAAGAAGGAATATCCCGGGAAAATGGTATATTTTATTTTTGCTGTAATTGGTTCTAGGTACCTTGAAACCTGCAAATAGAAATAGTGAGTAACAAGAAGCCAAGCTTTCCCTGCAAGTCAGTGTCATGCATGGGCCACTGGGGAAAGAGCCAGATGCCAGCTCCTTCTGGCACATGGGCAGGGAGACAAGAAGAGCCAAGGTCCCCACCTCCACCATGAGCGACAAGTTGATCCAGAGAAACACAGGCTGCAATGATAGTTATTTAGGTAAAATACAACTTAATGCTTGTAGTGCTTAGCATTTCACTGACTTTGCAGGCTTAATGCCAGTAGTCTGATCATTTATTCAGAGGGTAACAATACACAATGTGGCATCAATGGGAGATCTCCTTCTGAAGGTGGTAGCCACTGTTAATTCCCTATTATCTTGTTTTGAAATCCTGCATCATTTTCACTGTTTTGTTGGGTTGGGCTTTATTCTATTTTTCCTTGTTTGATTTTATTATATCTGATGACATGGGCAGCTATTTCAAAGATAGCAAGATATATTATGGTACCATTTTGGATTTACTATTATCTTGTTTTGAAGTTCTTTATTGCATTCATTGTTTTGTTTTTATTGATTCTATTGTGTTCTGTTTTGTTTGATTTTTACTATGTATGAAGTATGTATGTATGGACAGCTATTTTGAAGATAACAAGAGGTAACCATTGAAGCTCCACCTATGATCATATGAGGCTTTCCTATTATCTTGTTTAAAGTCCAGTGTCACACTGTTTTGTTTTGATTGGCTTTATTCTGTTTTATTTTGTTTGGTTTTATTCTTTTTAAAATAAAAATTTTAAAAAAGAAATGCTGAGTAAATACGATGATAAGAGGAAGAAAGAAAGAAATTAAAATGGTAGCAAGGAGAGAGGAAGGAAGAGAGAGGGAGGGATGTTGGGAGGGAGGGATAGAGGGAAAGAGGGAAAAAGGGAGAGAGGGAGAAATGGAGGGAGGGAGGGAAAGAGTATAGGAAAAGGAAAACAGAATGACTTGTGTGGATCAGGACTTTAGAACATTCATTTAGGCTGGAGCTACTGGGAGGTAGTACCAGTACAAAAAGTCACAGACTTTGTACAGATTGGTGTCAACACACTGGAAAGTATATGATTATACAAGTTTCTTCTTTTTTCTACTACAGACTTTCTCAAGCTCAGCACAATTGATATTTTGGGTATGATAATTCTTTTTTGTAGGGATAGTCCTATACAATGTGGAATGCTTAGCAATGTTCCTGGCCTCTATCCACTAGATGCCAGCAGCTGCCCCTGCAAAAAACACACACATGCATACACTTTTAGCCACCAGAACTGTCTCTAGGCATAGTCAAAGGTATACTGGAGGCTGTCATGGCTTGTATCCAGATGTTCCCCCAAAGCCTCATGTGATAATAGGTGCAGCTTCTCAGAGGTGGCTAGACCTAGCGTGTGTGATGCCAGGAGTAAGGTTGCCCCACCCTGGTCATGAGTGCTGCCCACCCTAAAGCAGGTAGCTAGGATAGAAAATAAGGGACAGAAAGAGGGCTGCTGTTCTCACTTGCTACTTCACTACTTTGTTGTTTGCTATCTTTTGATTTGCTGTCCTCTGACCACCATGAACTGTTTCTCCTCTGCTATGCTACCCTGCCTTGAAGCCAACCCATTATGGATTGAAACCTCTACAAATTGTGAGACAAAATAAACCTTTCCTCTTTTAACTTTGGGTGTTGGGTAATTTGTCTCACCAATGAGAAAAGTAATTAAGACAAGGGGAAATGTCACTTTAATTGAGACCCATGATTATAGTATATTAAGGCAATGGGACATGATGTCTCTGAACGTAATAGCAGTGTATGTATTCAGGTAAAGGTTTTTATTGGATTAACATGTGCCAGGTATCATGGTGAGTACTGGAGATACAAAGATATATGAGATATGGAGCATATCCTTAAGGAACCTGGTGTATCAGTCAGATTTCCCATTGCTGGGGCAACACACCTGATGCTCACAATTGAAAGAGGGAGATATTTATTTGGCTCATGGTTTCAGAAGTGTCAGTTCATCATCATCTGGTTCCAAGGCAGGAGCATCATGGCTTGGAGGAGCAAAGCAGCTTCATTCATGGTAACTAACAATAGTGCCAGGGAGCAAGGGGTCAGATATGTACCCAAGATCACACCTCATGACCCACCCAGACACACTCAGATATGTTCTATACTAATTCCCTGTGCAGCCCCCAAGCTAATCAAGTTGACAAGTAGATCCATAAATAAATACTTATAATGTATTATGAAAAGTGCTAGAATTTTAGCAGGAACAAAGTATACTAGTCTCAAAATAGAAAAGCCCTGATGTGACAGGGAAAAAAGGAGTCAAAGACAAAGCAATATTTGAGCTTTGAAAGGATATAGAAATGACTGAGTAATGCACTCCCAGAAAATTCCCCACAAATGAAAGGTACACTTGGGGGAAGGGAGGAACGAGTGCTACCACAGAGTTTTGGTGCAAGCTCTTCAAAACTGATATTATCTTCATTTTTCTTCAGCAGTGCTGTGAAACAATGTCCAAAGAACCAATACAGGACCAGGATATATGTTGACACATTTCATTTTGTTCATTGATGATTTCAGCAACAATGTCCCTACATAAAACTAGAACCCAACATGAAATACATATTTTACCAAATGTAAAGAGTATGGTACTAACTATGCTGAGCAAAAGAATACAAGCCTTTATATCACCTCTCGTTCCCACGTATTGCCAGAGCACTGCAATTGACCTCATAGGGCCCCCTTAAAGAGCATTTCTATCTCAATTGTTTCCTGGTCAATGTCTCAGGCACATGGAGGCTTTTCCCCTGTGTTACCACATAACCCCTCCATGAGACTAATTAGATTTTTTTCCCAAAAAACACACAGGTTATTGATTTGAGAATTGAAAATAGTATTGATGTACAGTAGCTAGTTATACTTGAATAAGAATTAATTACAGAATTTTAATTATGAAAAATATGAAATGAGTACAATATTTAATAAGAATTTCAATTTAAAGAGATTTGTATGGATAAAAACCTCTTACAAATCTGGGCTTTTAAAATGAAACATATGCAATAATTTCATCAAGTGCCTTAAAATTGAATGCTTTAGTACATTAAAGTATTCTTCTGTTCCTGAAAATGAAGACTACAACATCCTTCACATAACATTACTTGAAGATTTATTGTTTTACCATTATTATCTTTTAGCAGCATTAAGGTTTACACCACCTTCACAAACATTTACTAACTACCAATGTTGCACAAGACTGTGCACACATATAAGACACTCAGTTAAAAACAATGAAATAAAAGGATCTAAGAACACATGGAAGCCGGCCACGGTGGCTCATGCCTGCTACCTCAGCACTTGGGAGGTGGAGGTGGGAGGATTACTAGAAGTCCAAGGCCAGCCTAGGCTGCACAATGAGTTCAAGATCATGAACTACATAGTGAGACTCTGACTCAAAGAAAGAAAGAAAAAAAGAAACAAGAAAGAAAGAGAAAGAAAGAAAGAAAGAAAGAAAGAAAGAAAGAAAGAAAGAAAGAAAAGAGAAGAGAAGGGAAGACATGGTACCCAGCCCATGTGACAGAGACTGTGCTCTTTCACGTGTTCTACCTTGCTTAATTCCCACCGCCCTAGAGAAATGTATCATTGTTATCTTTATTTTGTAAAAGGGCAGCTAGAGAATTCAGTAAATTGACAAGGAATCCACAGGCATAAAATGAATGGTATGGAAATAAGCCCTCTTTATTTTCTTTCTTTCTAGCCATTAAACAGTAAAGAATCTGTTAGTGCACAGTTCTACTTCCTATTTAATCTAATGCAACTCCAGTCTGGTCTTTCTGATTCACAGAACTGAAACTGCATCCCACAGTTTTCCCATTCTCCCAAGTTTTCAGCCTTCTTTTTCCTTTTGTTTAGTATGAGTCGGGGGATGAGGGTTACTGGCAGTTGAACCCAGGGCCTTCACACTGAGCTATATCTTCAGACCTACTTATATTTTTTGAGACAGTATCTCACTAAGTCACTAAGTTGCTTAGATGGGTTGAACTTTTGAACTTTTTATTCTCCTGCCTCAGCCTCCCAGAGTGCTAGGATTACAGGCTCTCAGCTTCCTTAACACTTTCTTTTTTCCTCCCAGAGATACCAACTGCCCTATCCTGAGGCTTTTAGGGGTCTGGTGAAGAAAGTTAATTCTCTCCTCTGCCTGATGGTGGAGTATTAGACACCCAGTTCTATGCCTGTCTCATGCAGTTACCCTTTCTGATCTCTGGAAGTCTTGCCTTCTCTATA
>RJWM01033804.1:0-20309 GCA_004363535.1 Dasyprocta punctata
AAAAAAAAAAAAATTTCATTCTCCTATGTTGAGTACATTTTATTTTTCTGAGTTTGGTAGAAACATGAACTTTTATAATGTGAGTTTTGTAAGACATTTACTTGTTAACAAATTTCAATTTAATAACTCCATAAAGCCAGCATATAAAGCTATTATAAAATAGAGATCTTTTTTGAAAAGCTACAAGTGTGCTTACAGAGTATTAAGCAACACAGAACTAATCAGGAAATGAAAATACATAAATTGTCAGTACTGTTTTAATTTAATTCAAACTTAAGGCAAACCCAGAACAAAAAAGAATGCAAATTCATTTTTAGAAAAGATGGAATAAGATGTCCACTTTCCTGGGTAAATAAAATTTAAAGTTTCTAACCCAAAAGCATTCTACCACTGAACTACACCCCCAGTCTTTTTTTAATCTTATATGGACACAGGATTATGCTTAATTGCCCAGTTTACCTCAAACTTAAAATCTGCCTGCCTCAGCCTCCCAGGTAGCTGGGATTAGTGCAGTGGGCCCCCTCCCTTGGTTTATTTCAAGCTTTTAAACACAGGGAAACATATACAATTCAAGATATCTGTTACACGTTAACTAAAGTGGCTGAACAATTCTTAATCAACTAATGTTAAGTTTTTGGTCGTAAGAGAAATTTTTCGTTTCTAAGAACACTAGGCTGTGAGTAGTTGTGGGGAGAAGGTAAAGAGAATGCACCACACTCAGATGACCAAGGTTTTAGTCCCTTTTCTGTGGACTGCCATGACCGCTGGTTATTTAGTCACCTCCAGGAATTAACTGCTCTGTCAGTATAACAAGAAAATTAGATCCTTACAGTTATCCGTCTTAACACATAATACAAAGTTTTAAGAAACAGAGGACAACCCGTGGTGGCCTCCTGCCACGTTCACGTACGTGAATACCCAGTGACAGCAGCCACACAGAAAGTTCCCGTACGTGAGCACCCGGTGAGAGCAGCCACACAGAGAGCTCGCGCACGTGAGTACCCGGTGTGAGCAGCCACGGCCGTGCACAGGCAGGGCCAGCACTGATCTCAGACACAGGGCAGGTAGGGGGTCAGGCACAGGGTCAGGCACAGAAGCGCGCGCCTATAACTCCTGCTCTGAGGGAGGCCGCAGCAGGAGGACCCCAAGTTCTGTCCTGTCTGGGCCACTTAACAAGACACCCTCTTAAAGATCTTTCAAAAGGCCTAAGACTGTAGTTCAGTAGTAGAGTAACAGGGTTTGATCTGCGGTACTGCAAAAAATAAAAAACAAAGTTGGGTACAGATGAACCATATATAGACAAACCAAGAATATTATATAACACACAATTATTAACAAACCAAATAAAGTGAAATTACTTACATCATCTTCATATTTAATGTGAATGTCTGTGATTTTTACTTGTACATTTTTTATTACTTGAGTTGCCAATTTTTCCAAAAATGTATCCTTTTTGGCTTCTTTAGGCTTATCTATTAAAAAACAGAAAATACAAGCTCAAGACGAGCAGTTCTCACAGTACCTCACAACGAATGACTGAAGGAGAGGTAGGGCACTACTCAATGGAGATTACACCTATTCTAGCGTCATTACTTTTTTTTTAGATGTAGTTTAGATTTTAAAGTGAATTTTAAACTTGAAATTCATACATGAAAAGAAGTTATAATCTAACATTCATTTTACCTTCCAAGATAGGAATCAAGAGGCAATGTGTGTAAACAACACATGGCATAAAAACTACTTTTACCTACCTTTTGAGCGATCAAGACCTTTAAAACGTTTCTTAAAATGTTTTTTGTGCTTTTTACGCTTACGTCCTTCTCAGTGGAAGCATATTAGTGAGAAAAGGATAAAATTCAAGTTAGCAGACAAGAGGACAGAATAGAAAGTAAGAGAATTCTTCCCCAAAGCAAATTTTGGTACGATTCACCTTACCTTATTCTAAACTACCTAGTATTTCAATACAAACACAAATTCACAGACCTCCTTTAATCTACAGTAACATTTTTAGTAAAGAATAACCTTCCTTAATCTAGAAAATAACTTGAAATGTGCAATTACACAAAAATGCGATAGTATATCCTTTATACATTACTTATGACTTGACAAAGTTTCCCTTCAATTTTAATGCTAACAAAATATTGGAAATGTAATAATGACAAAACTTTCAAGAGAAAGGTTTGGATAAATGTGTAGCAGGAACACAAATGAAATGAGAGGGGAGGATGCCAACAGATGACTCTCTCCAGATGACACACCTCACAAACAAAACTGATGAGTTAAGGATACAAAGAATACGGGAATGACATAAAATGACCACTGAGCCATACACTGAATTGCCTTCGTAACTCCCTTTAGGCCTCATCCTTTGTTATTTAGCAGTGACTCAGTGAACTCTGGCATTAACCAACACCTGCCCCGTTCAACTTCTCCATCTTCCCGTTCAGCTGCCAGCTGGGCATCAGCTCCAGCTCCACACCAGAGGCAGCCTCTGCATGGCTTCCCTGCTGCTAGCCTCCATCTGACCTGCCTACTAACGGCCCTTCTGTACCATCACCATAACGATCTCTTCTGAAATACTACCCAGAGCCTGTTAATCCCTTGTTCAAAATTATTTAAAGGCTCTCGGAAGCCTGCCAGATTAAAATTAAATTGTGTTTGCATGACAAAAAAGGGCTCTTTTGTGGTCCAACCTCCTCTGTCCCTGTCTGTTTCTATCTCCTGCCACTCATCTTCACACTGGAAACTACAGAAGTATTACTTGTAATTTCTAAAATAAGCCATACTTTCCAAGGTCTAATGCCTAAAATATCATTCCCTAAACGTGGGTTGCCCTCCCAGAGATTCCCTGCTAGCAAACTTCTAGGAGACCAGCACTTCTACGTGTGTGTAGCCTTCCTTCACTTCTCTAAGTACTCTGGGGTCGGGGCCTCACTCGGAATTCCAGCAAACATGGGGAATTCCAGTGACTACACTGCATTCACGGTGCTTACACAAGCCTCCTGAAGCAGGAGGCTTCATCGGGCAGTCTGCTTGTTTTAGGACAGGGAGTAAGATCTGGGCACTGTTAAAAGGAATTCACAAAAATCCATATGTGAACATTATAACAAAATACATGAAGTCTATGTATAACATGGACTTGTTGACTGATTGTCTTATACACAGACTGTATGCCATACATACATTTGAGAGCATACATATGAAATTTAGCTTGAAATTTTACTTTGTTCTTTCTTGATATTTGTAAACTGTTATACTACAAAATTGAGAACCAAATTCTGATTACAAGACTAAAACCCCAAGTTTCAAGAAAATATCTACCACAATACGTAACAGAATCTGGGTATCACCAGCAATAGCATTTCTAGTTACAGTGATAGTTCTTCACTCTATTTCATTCATAAATTAAAAATACATGGCAGGCATGGTGGTGTACCCCTATACCTTCAGCAGCTGGGAGACTGAAGCAGGAGAATCATGGCCAAGTTCAAGGCTACTCTGGACTACATAATGAGTTCAGGCCAGGCTGAACTACACAGGGAGATCCTGTCTCAAAAATCAAAACAAAACAAATAAATAAAAATAAAAAGACTGAGTTCTCAAATACCATTTAAAAGCAAACAAGCAAGCAAGGTAAAGTGGCTCTGAAAGTCATTCTGCTTGGCTAGAACAGCTGTTGAGATGGACACAGGCTCTCGTAGTTTCGAAGCTATTCCAGCCCGCTGCCAGGTCTCTGCACTCAGTGTCAGATACGCCACGTGACACTTCTCCGTGCAGCCGAGTGCAACACAGAGCCTCAGAGTACATTCCTAACTAATCTAGGGAACAAATCTATTACTGTCAATCATGCTCTAAAGCAGTTCTCAAACATTTTGGTCTCAGAATCCTTTGACATTAAAACCTGAGGCTTTGAAAGAGTTTTTTATTTCTTGTGGGATGTAACTACTGATACTTATTATGCTGGAAATCTACAACAGAATTTCTGAAATATATTTATTAATTCATTAAAAAAATAAGAAACTTCTACCTATGTAATTACACAGACAGCATACGGTTAAGAAAAACAACCATTTATTCCTAAACAAAAATTTGTAGTGAAAAGAATCAAGGGTTACAAGCCCTTCTAACAACTGACTCAGGACATAGCTGGATTCATGTATCTCCTCTCATTCAATCTTTTGAGATATATTGTTCTGACTTAAGTATATGGCAAAAAGACAGAAGTATTTTCATGACCTTTCCAAGTAACTATAGATACAACACTCCAATTCAAGTGGTAGTCTCTGAAAGGTAATTGTCTCATGAAATCTATTATAAACAAATTATTCACCAGAATTAAAATCAACTGGCTTGCTTTACACTTTAACCTTTTAAACATGCATAATTTCTTACTATTCATTGGTAATGCATGTGGAAATGTTGCTTAACTGAACTTTCCAACGTTGGGTCATTTTATTATTTAATATCAAAAGTCACACCTGTTACAATCACCACCAGTCTCATCAGAAAAGTCTTCTAAGCACTGAGAAACTGTCAAGCTCAAGGTAGCAAATGTAAGGTTTTCAAAACTCTAAATATTCCCCAAAGTTCAAATTTTATCACTGGCAACAAGTATCTCCAGTTACTTTGTTCTGCTGAAGTGTACGACACCCAAATCTTAATGATGATAATCTGTCAATTATTTTTTCAAGTGAAGATGATTTTCCATAAAAAAGCAACTCAACTGCATGAATTCTTTCTTCAGACCAACTGTTTTACGTATACTTGCTCTTCTGCTGCATGTGACATTAAAGAGACACGTGATCAAGTTGAAGTTTATTAAAATGAAAATTTTCATACCTCGAGAAAAATTTTAAGTAACTGGTATTTTATTTTATTACTGAAAATGCAAGGTGGTGAAGAACACAGCAATTACCAGCACAGTGTGGTGCCCTGCCATGAACCATGCTAAGAAGTCAGCAATTTACTAACCATCGCGTTTGTCCCAAGAGGGCAAAGGTCTGACGCTGTGCCAAATCAAACAATGTCTTACATTATTATGAAAATAGCTTTGACTTTGAAGAACCACTGTCCGAGAATTGGGGGAAAAAAACCTGACATCAAATGAGGAAAGAATATATGTTTGGAAACTGAAAAGAAATAATCAGAAAGTACACTAGGAATGAATTCCTAGGTAAGTGAATAATGATATCATCAACAAAATTAACCATTGTCATTTCAGAATCATCAACGTTCTGGACCTCATTGTTTATCCCAAGTAATGCACACCACAAAGTAAGAAGGAAACCAAATCAATTAGGTGCCTCTTTATAATGACCTCTCTGCTGCTTTTAACAATACCACCCAGTGATTTTATGGGCTACTGAAATTCATTTGTATGTTAGGGGTAGGTCACTTCTAGAAGGATTAGAAAATACTGCACAGCAGACTACAGAAAACCATAACCGACTAAACTGGACAAAGCCATATCTAGCTCCATGCCATCTTTTACATTAAAGTAGCTAAGACAAATTAACATAGCTAGCCAACTAAAAGGTAGATCTGTTACAAGGAAAAATGCTTTCTGGATAATTTCACTTAATGCTGTGAATCTGCCAAGCAAAGTCTACTTCCAACTGCCGTGATGAACCTGCATATTAAAGAAGTTTCTCAGCGCAGAAGTAATTCTAGCACAATGCTTTTTGTTTAAAATCTGAGTTACAAAGCCCGCTTGCCATTTTATCAAACCAAATTTTAAGTGTGGGTAATATACTAAACTCCTTATATTTATAAAGTATAAAAAGTAATATATCAAATTACTATATTAAAATTATTATTGCATTTGATAGAACAGCCTTCAATCTGCCCTTGTGAAGCTTCAAATATCAGTGTGCTCTACAGAACAGTAGGCTACAGGCCCCCCAGAGCTACCTTTAAAGCCAAACGGATCAGGAAGAATATCAGAAGAAACGCTGAGATGATACCTTCTACCAAAGTTCTGAATATAAGCTGGGCGTGGTGGCACATGCCTTTAATTCCAGCCCTCAGGGAAACTGAGGCATGAGGATCGTTGTGAGTTCAAGACCAGCCTGGGCTACAAATGAGTCCAAGGCCAGTCTGAACCACATAGTAAGACCCTGTCTCAAAAAATAGGGCCAGGGATTTAGCTCAGTGGCCCTAAGCACCTGCCTGGCAGGCATGAAGTTATGAGTTCAATCCCCAGTACCAAAAAAAAAAAAGTTCTGAATATAGTACTACTGCCCCACCAAAAAGTCCATTTTGTTTCCTTCATAAGCTTGAAAACCACTGCTATAAACAGAGGAAACAGAGGAAGTACTTAATTGAGAAACTGTACTATTGCGCTAGAAAACTAAAATCCCAAAGGCAGTACAAATTTCACAGTGATTGATAGATCAGATTATGAGTTTCACAAGGGCCATGAACTGTGCCTGTTTACCCCTGAACACTGGGCACCCAGCATCATGCTTGCCACAAAAAGATCATCAAATGTTTAGTGAATGAATGAATGGCTGGAGAAGGTAGGGAAAAGGAAATGATGGCAAAGGGGAAAGCATGAATTACATTTCCATATTTTTTGAAAGGATGGCACACCATCAAATGGAATCCACTAAAAGCACAAGCATGGGTAAGAATGTAATTTTTCATGACTGTAAAGAATTAACCATGCATACCCACCAGGCTTGATGTCCTTGTAAACCAAGTTTTCCAAGCCATATATGAACTCCCCTGAATGTGCGCCTGTATCCACACGGCAGCAATAACCAAAACACAAAGCATTTAAAAGACACCTTTAATTTCATGTATAAAATATACCTAAACTTGATTTCAAAGAATTAGAAACTATTAACAGGACAACTGGAATTCAATGACACCAAACCATCTATTTCTGAAGAAATACTTACAGTGACATCGTTTTTATTCTTTCCACGTACAAACTGTATTTTCATAATACTAAAATAAAAATTCTTCATCAAAACTATGACAATCACATTAAGCAAGGAAGGCAAATACTGATTATAGCTAATGTCTCACTGAAATATTTTACAAATTTTCAAATGGAACCAAAAAGTGTATTCCTTTGGTTCTCTTTTAGCCCGCCATTTTGCCCATTTTCAGAATAGTGATATTCAACACTGATTCCCGAGTCAGCTGAAATGCCCTCACGTAAATTGGTAGGATCTGCTCCTTTCAGATACATTGTCAGAATCCTTAGGTCTGATCGGTCCCTCCTTGGATTTTTAAAGAAAGAAAAGGGAAAATTTAGCTTCCTGCTGGCTAGATTAAAGTTCACTGTTAAGAATACAGAATCTACCCAGCACTCAGGAGGCTGAGGTAGGCGGAGCGTTGTGAGTTCGAGGCTGGCTTGGGCTACAACGCGAGCACAAGGCCGGCCTGAGCTACATAGTGCGACCCTGCCTCAAAAAAAAAAAAAAAAAAAAAAAAGAATACAGAATCTAGGGCTGGGGATTTAGCTCAGCGGCATAAGCGCCTGACTGGCAAGCGCAAGGTCATGAGTTCGATCCCCAATACCAAAAAAAAAAAGAAAAAAAAAGAATACAAATCTAGCCAGGGATATAGCTCAGTGGTACAAGCACCTGCCTAGCAAGCACAAGGTCCTGAGTTCAATTCCTGGTATTAAAAAAATAAAATACAGAATCTACAGTCAGACGAGATTCGAATTCTAGCTCTACTATTTTCTCACTGTTTCATACAGAGCAAATTATTTAACATTTAGTTTCCTCAACTCTAAAACAGAAGAGTAACAGCACCTGTATCACTGGGTGGGAACTATTAAAAATGAGCTAAATCATATAAAGTATTTTGAAGAGTGATTGGCAAACGATATGCCTCAACAATATCAGCGATCATTATCATTACATCATTAGGGCATTGATTCTCTTAAAATTAACCTAAATTTAGCTTCCCAACTTTACGCCAGTCTACACTCTGTGTAACTCCCAAACTGTCCACAGGCAGTGCACACTTTCCAAGCCTCACCGTCCCTCTACTGGAAACGCCTTTCATCCTTCTGCATCCTTCACATCCAGTTGAAATAAATAACTTGACATTGTCTGCCCTGATCTGCCTGGCTGAACATGATACGTTCGTTCTCCACTCCCACAACTCCTGTACCTTTTAATCAAGCTGCAACACATTCTCCTGCTTATCTTTATACAAATGTCTCTCTGCCCAAATCAAATGTAAGACCTTTGACAAGAGGGTACAGGAATTTTCTAAGTTTTATGTTTCCAACAATGCATAGAGCAGACCAGCATTTGACTTTTCAAAAGCACCCTTCAAATTCCTGATTTTAAATCTAGGGTTCTAACCCCAGACAAAATAAAAAAGGCTAGAAGGAAAATAAAAAGGCATTTAGACTTGAAAATTTTCAAAATTACATTGAAAGCTACCAAATGTCTCTTAATAACAACAACAAAAATAAGAGTATGAGAAAGCAAGGGCAGAAAAAAGGAAAGGGAACCAGGACACAGTTAATTAAACACAAAAGAGCAATGAAGAACAGTATCAGGAAGACAAGTATATAACAGGCCTTTAAAAAACAAAACAAAAAACAGTTCAGAGCTAGTGGAGCTCAGTGGTAGAGCATATGCCTACTTAACAAGAGGCCTTGGGTTCACTCTCCAGTGCTGCAGAAACAAAACAGTTCAAAGGGAAAACTCAAGCAAAAGAGGTGGAGAGGTCCAAGAGATGAGTAAAGGCAACTGGAAATTAATTTCCATACTCATGTAACAGACCAATGTCATGTAACATGAAAACATGTAAAGTATACTCTGAAGATGAGGCAAATAAAAAAGCATTTACAATTCAAGAAAAACGACAAAGGAAACAAAAAACAGAAGAAAGGAAACATGACCACCGTCCATCATTTAACCTGTGCAGTGAACAGTAACACTGTCATAGCAATGTAAATATTAACTAGAAATTGGCCAAAATTATAATATATCCATATTATGAGACAAAGAGGAAAGGAACCTGGGTTAGAAGGGGACAGTAACAGATGTAAACTCCTTCTTCACTCCACACCCCAGCAGGAAATCCTACCAATGCCTTACATTAACAAGCTACACAACAACAGAACGTGTACATTGCTGAACTTGTGATTCCCTCACAGGAGTGCATTTGAGTAGTGAAATGTAGAAAAGCAAACTGGCATTTTTTATTCTAAGTCTTTCTGGCAAAGCTGTTTGATTTTTAAGTGTGCATATATAGTACTTTGACAAAATTAACATTTTAATACAGAATCTAACATTTAGGAATCTTTTGGTATTACCAGGAATTTAATACTTCCCGGAATGTAAACTCATGCAGCAAAACAAAAGGACAAAGTATCAAAAGGATTATTTCTACAATGAAGCCAATTCTCTAGAAATAAAATCAAAGTTTTTTTTACATGACAGTGAGCAATACTCTATTTTAGCAAGTAAGACAAATTTAACAAACAACACACTTTTTAGAGCAGATTAGCACAAGAATTTTTCCATCTGCTGCTTAAGGCTGAATCGCCTCCTGGCTTCCTTACCCTCTGAGTCCCTATACATGTGCAATGGTGCTTTCATAATCTTAGAAATCAAGAAAGCAGCGGAAAAATATGCCTGACAAATGTACAAGTAATGATTACTAACGATGTTAAAACGTAAATCATGTAAAGGGCAGGATTTCGGTCACATTAAAAAACATTACATGAAGACCTGGTTCATCCATAGAAACTACAAAAGAATATTTATATTTAGTCAAGATAAATTAAATGTCGCCTTTAATCCCAGCACTTGGAAGGCTGAGGTAGGAGGAATGTTGTGAGTTCGAGGCCAGCTTGGGCTACAATGTGAGTGCAAGGCTAGCCTGAGCTACACAGTGTGACCCTGCCTCAAAAAACTAGGGCTGGGAGTTTGGCTCAGCAGCTTAAGTGCCTGTCTGGCAGGTGCGAGGTTGTGAGTTCAATCCCTGCTGTCGCAAAAAAAAAAAAAGATAATTAAATGTGTTTCTTAACAGATAAGAAAAAATAATTTCTAAGCATATTTCCAAATTACTGAATTCATCTCTCATACACATTTTTGATAAATCTAACTTACTATATTAAAATGAAGTTTTACTTTCTCAATTTCAATTCCACCCCAACAAAAACTAAATTTTATCATTCAAGAGGCTACCGTGTAATTATTATAAATCACATAGACGTAATAGACCTATTTACACAAAATTATAATACAAATGTTCACCTTCTACATATAAATCCTATCATAAAAATGTCTCTGCCAAACCCAAACACATCAGTGTGGCACTAAGTATTAAAGATTCAGGAGCTGAAATTTCACAGGTGCTCCCTATAAAAAGTAGAGCAAGCTGTCATTTGGTAATTAAGCAGTCAGCTGCTAAACCAACAAAACTGTACCATGCCTTTTGGACAGTTCACTGGATACACTAAAATACTTTTAAAGCAATCATAAGTTACTTCCACCCAGAAAAAAGAAAAGAAAGACTTTGGAGTTTACTCCTCATATAATTTACATTATATGTGAAATATATAAGTTGCATGAATATATCTAATTATGTGACTATGCCCACTGAACATGCAATTACATGTGTTAAGAAAAAAAAATATATATATATATACATATTTTTTTTTTTAGCACCGGGGATCGAATTCACAACCTTGCACCTGCCAGGCAAGCGCTTAAGCCGCTGAGCCAAACTCCCAGTCTTAGTTTTTTGAAGCAGGGTCACATTCTGTAGTTCAGGCCAGCCTTGCGCTTGCATTGTAGCCCAAGCTGACCTCAAATTCACAAAGCTCCGCCCACCTCAGCTTCCCAAGTTCTGGGATTAAAGGCGTGAGCCACCATGCCCAGCTAAGAAAATATATTTAACTTGAACCATCTTCCAGGATGGTAGCCTCTGTATTTTGAGTATATCAGCAATTTTTTATAAAAGAATCAGTACTGCTGCATACCTATCTGTTGCAAAAAGAATTAAAATCAGTGATAACCAACTTTAGTAAGTGAGCTATTTTTATCTTTTTTTTTTTTTTTGAAGGGGGGTATTCTTATTGGCCAGGTTGGGTACAAACTCCTAACTTGAAACCATCCTCCCACCTCAGTCTCCCAAGTAGCAGGGACTACAGGAACATGCCACCATACCCAGCTGAGCAAACTATTTTTAAGGCATTTTTCTGTTGATTCAGTAAGTCAGCTGCACAAGCTGAAAAAAGAAATCTTGCTGTATTGAAACAATCTGTCATTTTTAACTTAATATTTGTCTTACCTTTTAAGAATACTTTCCTTCATCATACGAATACGTACCAAATGAAAAATGCCAACAGTAACATAAAAATGATGCACAATATAAATTTTTGTATCCCAATCAGCAACTGGGATAGGGTACAACTTACAAGAGAGAAATCAGATGTTTAGAAAAGTCCTTCAAATCATGACTTTGTTGACAACTGTTCATCTTATCTTGCTTTTCTTGTTCAATAAAACAAAAGTCACTTTAAAACAATAAGTCATCTGATTTTTAGATAAAAAAATTTAAACACGAAGGAAGATGTTGAATCGCTGAAACCTGAAGAATAAAATTTTTTTAAATATCCTATACAAGCCATGTGTGGTGGCACACACCTGTAATCCCAACACTGTAAGAGGGTAAGGCAGGAGTAATACAAGGTCAGCCTGGAAGACTCAGTGAGACCCTGTCTCAAAAAATAAAATAGTATCTATACAATATGGAAAAAAAAAAAAAAAGCTAAAAACTACAACTATAGTAGCATATCCTTTTAAACATGATTTCACTACAATAATGTTTAATTTAATTGTGTTACAAATATGCAGGTAAAAATGCACACAAAAAAAATCTCTTAACGTTTGGCTAACACAAAGAGGCCTGTAGGAACTTACAGAATTTCGAAAGTTTTCCAAAGCAGCATAGTAAAAACATTTACACCAAGTGAGAAAAACTAGCAGTGAGCTTAAACTATCACAGGAAAAAGGCAATCTGCCCTAAGTGTGAGGCATTAAAACATATTTTTTCTTTGGAACTACAGCTTAAGAAAGCCTATGAAAGCATCCTCTTTAGAGAACATTGCATATATCTATAATATAGGTATATTTAAATTATCTAAAGCATAAATTTATTTACCTTTCTCTGCTGCTTTTTGAAGGGCTTCTTCAATTCGGGAAAGCTCTTTCTGTTTAATATCCTGCAAGGATTTTTCTTCTTTCTCAGCATCATACTTAATACCTAAAAATGTACAGTTAATGACACAAAAGAAAAGGAATCAATAAATGAATGTGAAAAGTTCAAACTTATAACTGTGTAACATAATGTATTTTTTAAGTTCGAAAACACTTTTGCATTCTTTAGTTTCTCAAAATATTTAAATACAATGATTTCTACTGATTTATAAAACAGAACCAAGGAAAGGAGAGAAGAAATTACAAAGAGAAACAAAGATTAAAAAAAAAAAGGAGGGAAAAGGTTGTACAGATACATAAAAAAGAAACTGAAGACAGAAATACCTGAAATACTGGCAATTATTGAAAAATTTTCAGTAAATACAAAAATGATTTCATATCAATACCACCTGGCATCAACATAGAAAGATAAAAAGGCCTCCAGAAATTAATTCAGGAATATGTATCAACAATCATAAAATATATACCCTTTTTATCTAGTAAATCTCACTTCTGATGATGTATCTTAAGGAAATAAAAGTAAAAGAACACATAAAAAGATTTATAAAAAAGATGTGTTGACCATACCGGCAATCAAACAGTAGGCAGCGCACAATGGAACATAGTATAGCCTTTCAAAACGGTCACTATAAGAGCCGGGCATGGTGGCGCATGCCTTTAATCCCAGCATTTGGGAGGCTGAGGTAGGAGGAGCTTTGTGAGTTCGAGGCCGGCTTGGGCTACAGCGTGAGTGCAAAACCAGCCTGAACTACATAGTGCGACCCTGTCTCAAAAAACCAGGGCCGGGAGTTTGGCTCAGTGGCTTAAGCGCCTGTCTGGCAGGCATGAGGTTGTGAGTTCGATCCCTGGTACCACAAAAAAAAAAAGTCACTATTACTAGAAAAACTATGAAACATAAAAATTTCGTATCTTACATAAAAAAGACAGGTCAATGCTGTTACTTAAAGGTTCATAATGTATATCTGCAGCTACTTGAAGACAACAAAAGGCATTATGGTAACTATTGTTGGTTTCATAAAGTTTTGAAATCCTGTATCACTTATACTGGTTTATTTTGATTGATTTTATTCTGTTTTATTTTCCTTGGTTTAACCCTCTTTAAAATTAAAAAAAAATTTTTTTAAAGTCTATATAGTAAAAATTTGTAAGCAAAATATAAAACTGAAATTTATAATTGTACTATGCTTAGGAAATTATTATAAGTAATTTTTCCCTAAAACATCCAAACTTTTCTTATCACACTGTCCAAGTGAAAAAAAATTAACAACTAAAGATATTAAACTACAATATTTCAAAAAAATTCACTAAAATTAAAACAGTGCAATTTTCTTTAAAATTTACCTATGTTGACACAAGTTTTTGAAAAAACATTCACTTAAAATCAGAAGCAATGAAACAGGATAAAAAATAAATTTTCCTATCTTGAAATTGGTAAATTAATACATCGGTACACTTTTAACAATTTATTTCATTTCATTCCCTAATAATAAATTTGACTAATGCATCTCAACAGAAAGATTAGATGCAAAATAATTACTCAGAGAGTAGAATTTAAAACATTGTATTTATTTCTTTATAATAACAAGACATTTTTACATACAAATGTGACTATTTATGTGTATATATTTGTGTCTTAATAAATTAGATACTTAACCCAGGCAACAATTTAATATCCCTATGTTACCGAATTGTTATAACTTAAAACAACATACTTGCTCCAGGGACAACAAGCAGATATAATCCCTCTAGAGTCGCAACAACTGCTTCTCCATAAAGGTTTTTCCAAGGAATCTTCAAAGCTAATTTGCCTAAAGAAACATAATTTCAACCTTGAATCCTTATTTCACTGCTCAATAAGAGAAAATTTCTCACTTTTCATTAAATGTATCATCAAAATTCTCCATGCACACAGCATCACTCAGAAATAGTCCAACACTAAAATTTAAAAGCTCTTCTCCATATAATATTACTGGCAGAAGTAAACATTCACATTATGCTTTATATTGGTCAGACTCAGTCTCAGAGAGGTTAAATTGTCTTAAATCCACTCAGCCCATCAGAGAGCACCCAGAACTCAGCGCGTGGCCCACGCTCCTCCACCCAACACCAGCAACTAAATCCCCAGAGACCAAGTGTAAACGGTATCTGTGCAAGATGCCACGAGCTGAAGCGCAACACAGGGAGGAGCCCCAAGGGGCAGAACCGCCACAGCGAGAAGAGGCCAGCTCTAAAGGCAAGATAAATCATTTCCTGAATCGTGTTACTCCACTCAGACCATTTACACTCCTCACTTGTATTTATAAACCACTTGAAAGCAGAATACGTGTGCTGTGTCAGACACAATGTTATTAATGTCAGGTCCTTCAGAGATGAACCCACAAAAACTTCTTCTCACAGTGTAGATGAACTACGGCCCTAACATCATTAAGCCATTCGGGATTCCCTAGGGGAAATGTATGCAGGGCAAAAGAGAGAAGAAAGTTGAAGTTTGAAGTTTGAAATGGACAAAATCTGCTTTTGGTGTTTTCTCCCCTTTCTTCCTTCGTCCTCTCCCCCATCTCTCATATCCACCTGTCTAGGACTCCAGGCAGCTAACGGCCCAGTCACCCCTGAAAAGTGTTAACAGCAATTCTGTCCAGGTCTTTCCTACCCCTGATGTTTCCATGTTCCAAAAATAAAATACTTTCCTTCCTTGTAATTTTTTTTAAACAAATGATATAAAATCTATGGTTTTCTAAGTGCTGCTGATCAAGACTTTCAGGAGAAAAGACTATTTCAACTCACACTAAGTCACAGTACCAGAATCAGTGGCATTTTTAATTGAAGATGCCCTAAATTCAAAAGAACTGATAAAGAATGCAGTGACCTTAAGAGGGAATAAAATCTGAGAGGTTATCCTGGTCACCTGGGTAGCTACACAGGCAAGCCAATATTCCCTGAAAAATCTAATCCTGGGTTAAAGTACTCAACTGATTTCTTCGTTTCTCTCCAGCCTGTAAATGTGCTGAGTTTCTAAATGGCTGAGGTCAGGGGGATCTATCTGGTAATACCACTAGACTTCTAGGACACTTCTGTATCTTACAATTTTATAGTAAGCATCAAATATATATGTGATACTACTATACATATGTGTGTGCATATATATATATATATATAAAATTGGTAATTATCTGATAATCTCATAACACAATGTATTTGACTGCCTTCCTAGCATGAGACAGTGACTGGGAAACAAGAAAAGGTTGCTCGTCCCCTAAACCTTTTCTTCTCTGTCCTAACTCATTGCCCTCATCCCTCAAGAAGGTCCTGGAATTCGGTTAGTTATATTATCCCTCCTTTCACAGATAAGAGCTTTTTTTAATTTAAGTACAACGATAACCCAGAATCACTCACAAACATATTAAGTTCCTAGAAAATCAAATCACGTTTCAGCTTACTTAGCTACACTGACTCTACAGGTTAGGTGCAATATTTTAAGCTGAGCAGAAATTTAATAACTTATATAAATGCTCCATAAACCAGAAAAAGGATAAAAATAAAATATGCTTTATATCCTAACATGTAGTGGCCCTCTCAATACTCAATGAGTAACCCTGGAAAAGGTGCAAGTCCCCGTGACACATTAAAAGAAAATAGAACAAATTTTAAACTATCAGAAAACTTCCTCCACAATACAAATCTACTTGTAAGAACACATGAACAACATAAAATTTCTTTAGTCAGCTGTAACTTATCCAATATGCTGGAAATGCAATTTTAACTTATGTCCCAATTTTAGATCTCTGCAACTTCTTTGAAGGCAAACATACCATGTTCATCCTAGCCTCTCCCACAACTACTTACAGAGTTTTAGATACAGCACATGTATCTAAATACTTCAAAGTAAAAGGATGAATAAATAGCTATAAATTCTACACTCTGGATTTCAATTAAGCATGCAGAGTCACAACAATAATTCTCAAGCACTGCTAACAATCACAAGGTAGTCAATGCTACTTAAAAGACAAAAGAAAGTCGGGCGTGGTGGCGCACGCCTTTAATCCCAGCACTCAGGAGGCTGAGGTAGGAGGAGCATTGTGAGTTTGAGGCTGGCTTGGGCTACAACAAGGGCTAAGGGCCCGCCTGAGTTACATAGTGCGACCCTGTCTCAAAAAACTAGGGCTGGGAGTCTGGCTCAGTGGCTTAACCGCCTGTCTGGCAGGTGTGAGGCTGTGAGTTCAATCCCTGGTGCAAAAAAAAAAAAAAAAAAAAAAAAAAAAAAAAAAAAAAAAAAAAAAAGAAAAAGACAGAAGAAAAAGGTAGCACAAGTCCTTGAGATGTTTCCAAAATAAGGAACTCTTATTTCCAATGACAAAAAAAACTTGAAAATGTTCCTTTACATTAACAGGACACATAAAAATGAACCCGAATAGGTAATTACTAAGACACTGGAGTAGTGAAAGGCAAACCCCACTTGAATATTAATTGAAGAGAGAAAGCAATGTGACACGCTCCTGGGATATAGAAGGATATGGCATAAGTAAAGATTCTATAGTATGAATAAGGAATCCAGGGTGGGTAGATAGACAGACAGGTATCTTGGGTAGCGTGGATTAGTTGGCAGAACTTTGTAGATTAAACTTCCTCTTGAAGATGTTCTTGAGTGAAGATATATGCTTAGTTACATATAGTCTAAGTGTAAGAAGTGACCTGCAGGGTCAGGGATCTAGCTCAGCCACACAGCACATGGCTGGCAAGTGCAAGGCCCTGAGTTCGAGTCCAAGAACCAAAAAAAAAACAGAATTTAGCCACAAAGAAAAGGACCTCATACTCACCGAAACACATCATCCATGCCACACTGCTGCATAATATGGCAAGTGAAAACGGTTGAACAAAACGTGAGGGAAATAAGCCACATTTAAAGTTTACTTAATAGCTTATGAATTATACTACTTTCACAAATAAAGAAAAGCCTACAAAATGTGGATATCTGTAATCAAGCCAAAGATGTATTTTGTGCCGTGGAACCAAGCCTGAAGAACATAGATGCAGTTTAAATGTCCCTCCATCTTAGAGGGTAATTTTCTACCCTTTGGCCAAAACATTTGGGTAATTATTATATATTATATATACTATGTTCAGAACTCTACAAGCTCTAATGTAAGTCAAAAATTTCTCACACTTTTGGTCAAGCTAAAAATGATTTCTTAGTTTAAGTAACACCAAAAAGAAAAAAAAAAAAAAAGCCAGAAAGAAATAAGACTAATTCATATGAAAAGTTAAGTACTTACCAATTTGCCCTGCTTTGACTTTAAAAGGAACATCCAATTCACTCTTCAGGAAAAAGAGAAATTTAAAGGACATCTTATATTATTTAGCTCCCCAAAAGTTACTCTAGTATCATGTAAATACAGAAATACAGTGCCCTCTAAAGAGGAAAAAATAAACAATGAATTTTCTATATTTGAGTAATCACAAAAGGGCTTATGGCTTTAAAAGAAAAAAATCTTTACTAAACTCTGACTCTGCACAAAAAATTCACTAAGAAAACTATTAATAAGAAAAATTTAAAGAGCTTGTAGTCTAAAAAATGTAGGTGGATAAACTGGTTAATTTGCTTTAATAAATCAAATCAAATACAAATTTCATTAACTTAAATGGATGAACACAGTTTACATGAAATGCTAGAATAAGAAAACAGTTATCTCACACACAGTTGAAAACAGTAACTGAACAATTCTCTCATATTTAGAAAATGAATAAAAAATTTTAAAAGGTAGATTCTTCAAATTAGGCTAAGAGTTCAATTTGTTTTCCAAGTATATTAAATATCCAATTCTCATAATTCTATTTATACTTATATTCTTATAAACTATTGGCATACACTAAGAAAAAGAAGCTTTATTTCAATCTCTAGCAATAGAACAATAATTTCTAAGTTTTTGGATAAAATTTAAAAGTTGTGACACAGCATATAAACACAGGAAAAAAAGATCTAAATATTCTGAGGACCTACAGTTTTCCGGTTCATTTTTCATCTTAGTCAAGCCACAAGCACACAGGTATTTTACTGCTATAAATCAACTGTGTTTTAAAGATGATTAAACCAATGCAGAAAGACATTATAAACTAGAAATTAGGAATCTGAAAATGTGATGAAAGAACAAATCTGAAGCGACTCAATAAATGCAAATTAAACCCAACAAGCTAAACAGAAACCAAATGGGATAGGAGAACAATTGTTTTGTTTGCTCTACACTAGATGACAAAAATTATTTTCTGAAGCCAGTATTTAAAAAATTCTTTTTTTAATTCTTTTCATTTTTTATTATTACTGTATTATAAGGCTAGACTATAATTATTCATTAGATAGTTGTTAAAATCAAACCCTTATTTAGTTGAAATATGTGTGAAGATAATTCAGAGGAAAAATGTAGACCATGAAGCTATAGTCAAGATAGATCAAGGTAAAACGTTCCATTTTCCAAAAGATACTATCTTGATCATTAGGGGAAAATTTTTTCTGTATTTTTAATCTGAGATTTCCAAATGGAAAATCATTAAGTCATTAAATAAAGTGATTCAACTGCTTTATCTGGTACCTGGTACCAGATGCCCAGTAACCAAATTAACTGAGTTAGTAGCATAGTTTTAAAAGAGACTTACCAGAGCATTTTCTTTTATCTGTAGATTATCTAAAGCCACATTGCCTTTAAAGAGAGAGGGGAAAAAAAATTACATTAATACAACTAGTATAACCTATCATAATGCAGACCAAACCCTAGGAGTACAACATTAAGAGCTAAAAACACAGACGAAAGGTCTATCTAAAAATGGAAATATCAGGCATGTCATAATATGTCTATATTACAGAGCAAAAAAAAAGTAGAAAAATATAACAAAATATGAAGACTTTTTTTAAAAGATTAAAGAATGCCCAGATTTATCCAACTTCAAAAGCATACTACACACACTGATATATGCATAGCACTGAAAAACAAAGACATTACACCATAAAGCTCTTTTCTCTACAGCACATTTTCTGGGTATATGTAGTTTTCAAATTTTCTAAAATAAATTATTGAAAACTATTATAAAACAAAAGGAGGCAGTAAGAAACACCACAAATGGGCAGAAAATAACTACAGGAGGGAAAGTAAAAATGTAGGCAGTCGGACAGCTCCATAAGACAATGCAGAAAACTTAAAATAAGACAGTAATTCAGAGTCAAAGACCTGGAGCCACAGTAGTGAGTCTGGAGTCAGAACAGGCTGTCATCAGCCCACAAACTTAGGACTGATACAGTAACCGCAAAAGACGGGCACAAGCTTGGCAGTTGGAAAAAAAAATCCTTAAGTATTACATGCAGTAAAATTATGTAAGGTATACACATATTCCTGGGTTTAGTCTATTAAACAATGACTCATACTAAACACAACTAGGAATCTTATTCAAACCAACAGAAGGATGTGCACAGAGCCAGTGCACTGCTGAAGCCATTCAAACTACACTAACAATATCTGGGGTGCACAGGAGACTTTCACACCTGCCCGCAAGGATTGACCCAGGGTCAGGCGTCACCAGGCGTGCTCCGAAGTCATCTGCATTAGAGGTGAAGTTTCTAAAACAACTGTTAAGGCACTAACATAATAGGTCCCCCACACACACAAAAAAAAGTCCTTATAAAATGAGGGCTGTTTCCATTGCAGTACGTTTTGGCTCTCTGATGAAGTAACAGTTGGCGTTTAGGATGTGAAACACTGAACAGCACCAATATGCCTACCAAAGTTAAACAAGTGTATTTAGAAAGACGGGCAAAGAGCTCATAAGAGATTAGAACTGGATGGTAGAATTAAGGACGGCTTTGTTTTTGTTTTTCAGTACTTTCTACTTGTATAATCACATACTTTATCAACTGACCAAATTATAAGGGAAATGGGAAAATAAACATAAATCCTAATGTCAATATGACCTCAGTATGTTTTATATCATTTCCTCCTATATCGTCTATCTTACCTGCAGACATAAAACAAACAGAAATATGTATCTCTGCTATCCAAAATCTAACAAATAAATGCGTACTTCCGCTCTGAAAAACAATGTGAATGTTATTTAGCAGACCGT
>RJWM01033805.1:0-20254 GCA_004363535.1 Dasyprocta punctata
TTTGAGACAGGGTCTCACTATGTTGTTCAGGCTGGCCTTGAACTCATGGTGATCCTCCCATCTCAGCCTCCCAAGTGTTGGGATTAAACGTGTGCACCACCATGCCCCACATCAATATTGTTTTAGTTTCATTTCTGTAATGGTCAGCAACGTTGAACATTTTTTTCATGTATTTATTGACCATTTGTGTGTCTTCTTCTGACTAGATCTTTCCATTTTCTCATGCTGTCTTTGATCTTTGTCCCAGGGCTATATAGTTTTCATTGCAGAGATCTTTCACTTCCTTCTTTCGGTTAATTCCCAGGTGTCTCAGTTACTTCTCTCTCATCACTGAGACAAAACACCTGACACCCAAAGTTAAAGGAGAAAAGGTTTATCTAGCTCACAGTTTATAGAGGTTTCAGTCCATATTTGGCTGACTCCAAGGCCGGGTAGCTTTTGCAGAGAACAGTTCAGGATGGGCAAAAGACAGCAAAATCAACAACCAAGAGCATGAGACAAGCCTCTTTTTGTCCCTTATCTTGTATCCAGTCTGCCAGGATTAGGGCTAAGCCAATCTAATCAGTGGACTGATCCAGCAATCACCCCTTAATCCCAGCATTGTACTACGAGTCAATCACACACTATAGATTCACATTCTAGAAGAAAAAAACACGCTAGGACCACATGAGGCTTTGGGGGGACATCTAGACACAAACCATAACATTGGGTATTTAATTTTTCTTGATGCTATTGTGAAAGTTATTTCTCCCATGATGAGTTTATTGTTGGTATACAGGAACACTATTGATTTTTGAGTGTTGATTTTGTACCCTGCTCTGTACTAGAATTGGTCAAAATTCTAATTTTAGTGGGATTTTTTGGGGTCTTCTATGTAGAGGACCATCTGCAGATAATACTTCGACTTCTTCCTTTCCTATATACACCCCTTTTCCTTCTTTCTTTCTCCTTCCTGATTGTTCTTGCTAATGTTTTGAATCCTACAATGAACAGGAGGGGTGATAGCAAACATCTTTCTCTTATTCCTGATTTTAGAGCAATAACTTTCAGTTTTCCTCGTTTAATATGATGTTTGCCGTTGGTTTGTCATAATGGCTCCTATCAGCTTGAGATAAGGTTTTTCTGTTCCTATTTTTTCAGGGTTCTTTTTTTTTTTATCATGAATGGATGTTGGATTTTGTCAAATGCTTTTTCTGCATCTGTTGAGATGACCATGTGGTTTTGGTCCTTGCTTCTGGGTATGTGTGTTTTATTTGTATTGATTTCCATATGCTGAACCATTCCTTGGAGGAAGGACTGTGCTGTGTTCATCTGTGAGCTGTTCGAGACTTCACCCCAATTCCTGACTTTGGGTGCACAGTGGCATCTCCCCGGGAGCCTCTGTGCTTGCTCCCATGTCTGTAAAATGTTTTTAAAGTCCAAGCTAAGAAAGCATTAAAACTCTTTCTAGCAGATTCTATATAGCAAAATAATTTGCAATTTATATCTGACTGCAAAAATGTTATGTGAATTTGAAACAGGAAATTCCAGTCGCCTTGATTTTCTACTGAGATGGGCTGATTCAGGTAGCCCACAGATGAATTAAAGAGATGCTTGTGTTAGGAAAATAATGAAACTGGGTGCCAATTATCAACATGAATTCTTGAGATTATACATTAAGTGTGTGATTTTAAATCTATCACTTAATCTGTCTCTTGACCCTAAAATAAAAGGTAATTTGAAACAGAATCCAGATGCAGGTGGGGGCAAAGCTCAGTGAGAAGGTCCGGGGTTCGATTCCCAGTACTGGAAAGAAAGAAAGGAAAAGAAGGAAGAAAGAAAGAAAGAAAAGAAAGAGTAAAGGAAGAAATCTTAACTCATTATGTACCCCAGACTAGCCTCAAACTCTGGATCCTCCTGCCTCAGCCTCCTAGTGCTGAGATTACAGGAGTGCCCCCCCACACTCAGCTATCTTTACACTATTTCTTAATGAGGAAAAACAAAAGACAAATTTGACACAGAATATTATCATAAAACCCATAACATGTTTAAATGTTTGTTAAGAATAAAGAATATTGATCAGGTGTGGTAGCACATACCTGTAACCCCAGACTTGGGAGGCTGAGGCAGTAGGATCACTGCAAATTCCAGGCCAGCCTGAACTACGAAGTGAGTTCAAGGACAGCCTGAACTGCATAATGAAACCCTCTATCAAAAAGATTAAAATAAATACAGAATGTAAAACACGAAAGGCAATTAACTCTCAAATACATATAAAAAATAAATCTACTCACCTTGCTTATATTATTAAAATCTTCCCTCTAGGGGTATCCCTGCTAGAGTCAATCTGTTTGCATTCTGGCTTTTTTTTCTTTTGGGTTTCTTTTGTTTCTGTTTGTTTGTTTTTTATTTGAGATGGGATCTCATTATGTAGTGCAGGTTGGCCATGAGCTAACTTTGTTGCACAGGCTGGCCTCAAACTTGCAGTGATCCTCCTGCCTCAGCCTTCCAAGTGCTGTGATTACAGGCATGTTCCACCGTGTCCAGTGCAGAGTTACAAAATCTTGAAATTACGAACTAAGATTTAAAAATAAACAGCAAAATCCTGAATTAACTTTCAAGTACTCAATGATGAAATGATAAAGAAAATGTGGTATTAAAACCAGAGAAGGACCCAACTAAGAGAATTACAGGCCAATTTCCCTAATGAACACAGACACAAAAATCCTCGATAAGATACTGGCAAACAGACTGTAGCAAATCATCAAGAAGATTATACAACATGACCAAGTAGGATTCATCTCAGGGATTCAGGTATGGCTAATATGCAAATCAATAAATGTAATATACCATATTAACAGAACCAAGGACAAGAATCATATGAACATCTCAATGGATGCAGAAAAGTCTTTTGACAAAATCCAGCACTCATTCATGATAAAAACCCTACAGAAAATTGGAATTGATGGTCTTTATCTCAATCTGTTAAAGGCCATCTATGATAAACCAATATCCAACATAATACTAAATGGACAAAAACTGAAAGCTTTCTTTCTAAAATCAGGAAAAAGACAAGGATATCCACTGTCTCCACTCTTATTCAACATCGTCCTAGAAACTTTAGCTAGAGCAATTAGACAAGAGAAAGAAATTAAAGGAGTAAAGAGGAAAAGAAGTTAAACTATCATTATTTGCAGATGACATGATTCTTTACATAGAAAACCCCAAAAACTCCACTGAAAGGCTACTAGATTTAAAAAGCAAATTCAGTAACATAGCTGGATACAAATTCAGCACTCAAAAATCAACAGCCTTCATGTACACAAATAACAAACTCACTGAGAGAAAAATCAGGGAAATAACACCTTTTACAGTGGCATCCAAAAAAATGAAATACCTAAGAGTCAATCTAACAAAGGAGGTTAAAGACCTCTACACTGAAAACCACAGTACTCTGAAAAAGGAGATTGAAGAGGATGTTAGAAAAGCTATCCCATGCTCTTGGGTAGGAAGAATCAATATAGTGAAAATGGCCATACTTCCAAAACTACAGATTCAATGCAATCCCAATCAAAATTCTAAAAGCATATCTCACAGAATTAGGAAAAACAATCCTAAAATTCATCTGGAACCAGAAGAGACCTAGAATAGTAAATGCAATCCTGGGCAACAAAGACAAGGCAGGGGGCATCCCAATCCCTGAATTGAAATTATACTATAAAGCTACTGTGATAAAAACAGTGTGGTACTAGCAAAAAACAAACCTGAGCATCAGTGGACCAGGTTAGAAGATACAGAAACAACTCCAGACACATTCCTTAAGACACACATTCTAATGACAGCCATGCCTTTGTTACTGTGGGCCATGGGACTCCAGGACAGGCTCCTACGGTCTTATGGGTGACAAAGATCCTGACGCAGCAGGTGACAGTTGGGAGCCTGCAGCAGTTTATTAGGGCGGTAGTGCGTGCAGAGTGGGTGGGCACACCTGCGACAGGACCCTACCAGCTGAGAGCATTCAGGCCACTGCACCTCGTGCAGGCCTCCTATTGGGTCTTCCAGACATGACTGACAGGTGCAGAGTGCTCAGCTCTACCTGTGGAGCTGTCTTTCCCCACAATTCGGTTACACCTGCGTGGAGCCAACCAGTCGGCGTGCGCGCCTGCCCTGCGTGCCAGGGAGCCAGGGATACCACAGGGCACACAGCAGGCCTGGTGCGCGCGTGTCCCTAGCTGGAATTTTCCAATTTTCCAGGGCAGGCTTGCGGAGCGGGGTGGGGTGGGGGGGTGGGGTGGGGGGGTCTTTGCCTCCCCTTAGTAAGCCTGGGACGTCGGCCCAGCTGCGGAGAGTGGAGGAAGTGGCCTGGTGGCCCAGGCGTGCAGTCTATGTTACTTTGTCTTACAACTAAACATCAACAGCTTCCTTAAGATGTTTGAGGAAATAGCTACATATGTAAACTGCATCCAGAAGTCTACATCCGGGAGTAACTTTGATCCATTGCTTCCCTATTCTCTTGGTAATGATGGTCTTGGTCAGCTGGTGAAGGCGCTCTGGAGTCCGAGTGCAAAGGTTCACACGGCCTCCCAGGCCTGCTGCCTCGGGGCAAGCCTGCTGCTGGACCTCAGGTGGCACTGACGCGGGCAAGCAGGGGACGGAGCCGCGCTCCCGACAGTCGGGGCGAGCAGAGGTCTGTGCCCTGTGCCGGAGGGTACTCAACGGGGCCTGGGGGCGGTGACTAGAATTACCAGAGAAAGGCCTCCGACCTTCGCCCAAGAGGATTTCTTTTCCTTTAAGAAACCAAAACATAAACAGACATTGAGAGGTGCCAGAATTCCTGGTGTTCTCATTGTCTGAATAAACAGAGGAGAAAACAAAATCGGCTAAATAAAACTCCTGAGATACTGAAGAAAGAGTCATGTAACCAACTCTAAAGAAGTGATTGCAAGAAGATAAATAAGACCCTAAGTGAAACTGATGGGAACTACCAATTGCTTCGCAACTTGCCTGCCAGTTACTACAGTGTTTAAAAGAATCAAATGAAAACAGCTGGGCATGGTGGTGCATGCCTGTGAGCTCAGCACGCCGGAGGCTGAGGCAGGAGGATTGCTACCTCAGGCCAGCCTGGTCTGCTTAACATGTTCAAGGTTAGTCTGACATAACACGACCGTGTCTCAAAAGAATCAAAAAAATTTTTTAATTAAAAAAATTAAACAAAACCAGCAAAATAAACACTAAAGGCAAGTATTGCAAAGACGCTGAGCTTAAAACACAAGAATCAGTGAACTCATACACTGACAATGATCACTGTGTCAAAACAATTTTCCAAAGTACAAATAAATGGATTAGCATTCATTTCTATTAAGGGCAATTTCAATGTATTTAAAGATTAACTCTTCAGAACAGATACATTCTAATTTGAGAAATTTTATCACAACGTCCGTCGTTACCCACTGGCCCTTCGCGACTGTAAACGCGTATCTGTAAGGAAATTCGGTCCCCACAAGCCCTGCACTTTTCAACCCATTTCTCCTCCAGCTCCACCAACGCCTAAGAAACACCCCTGGCAGTTCCGGCAGTCAGCGCTCTCACCACTAGGGGGCGAGAAACACCCGCGGTCCCGCCGCCCCGCCGCCGCAGCCCCGCGCCATCCCGCTGCTGCCCGCCAGGTGTCAACCGAGAGGCCACATTGCGTGATTTTCAGCAATCTAAACTAACAACCTAAACTCTGAGGCCAAGGGCTTGCCAACTGATTGTCCGCATGCTTATCCTCCAGCTATACGGCTGAGTCCACGCTAATGCCGCATCAACTAAAATCCGACCTATTAGAATTCGGTTGATTTTCAAATAAAACAGCAAGGCCTGTGAGTTTAGTCTATTGGGATTCAGTTCAACCTACCCAAATATACCCTGCAAAAGAATCTAAAATGTTTAGACACGGAAAGCCAAAACATCTTCCTTAGTATTTTGGATATATATATATATGCACATATATATTTAATATGGACTTTTCCCCTTCCCCTATATTTCTCTTCTATGCAGTTCTGTCCATTGCCAGTCATCTAAATGGGTTTAGCCAGATGTGCATTCTGAAAGCTGAAGCAGGAGCAGCCACACGTGTTCGAGGTCAGCCTAGGCTACACGGTGAGGCCTTATTTCACAAAGAAAAAAAAAGTCTAAAGGAGTTATACCCCAGTGTGATGTGACCAAGACACTGCAGTTTTTTGTTTTTTACAAACACATTCACAACAAAGAAATGTAATTATCTTTTAAGATCTAACACGAGAATTAGTTTAATAGCTCTGGGCTCTCAGCTGGAAAAAAAAACTGAGGGAGGGTCTTGCTACGCAGTTCAGGATGGCCTTGAACTCACTGCCATCGTCCTGCCCCTGCCTCTCCAGTGCTAGGATTACAGCCGTGGCCTACCACACCCGGCTCTCGGTTGAAAATTAAAAATAAAGCTTTCTAAAGCGGGTGTGGTGGCTGTAATTCCAGCACTTGGGAGGCTGAGGCAGGAGGATTCCTCCACAGGATCAAGGACAGCCTGCCTAGGTGACACTGCGACACCCTTTCTTCAAGCCAAGGTAAAACAAAGCGTGTTTAGCACCAAGCCCCATTTAGGCCAAATCCTGTTCGTTTAACGCCCACCCTCGCGCTCTGCACTAGGTGGTGAGCTGTGTCCGCGGGGCCACCCTGCCCTGGGCATGGACTAGGTGCTACGCTGGGGCACGTCCGTCCACGCTCCTCGGGACTCGGGGGCTGCCGCCCGCAGATCCGGGGCCGGGCCGCGTGGACCCGGCCTGGCCTCTCCTTCTGCCTCTCTCCGGCCGGCGCGCATCCCGGGGTGCAGCCAGCTCGCGTCTGTGACGCCAGCGCTCGCCCCGCGGCTCTGCGTTGGCTTCGCACCTCGTCGGCCCGGCTTCAGCCGCTGGCCCGACCGCTTCCCCTCCGCCTCCTCCTGCGGCGCCGGGCCCGCGGTTCCCGGCCCGGCCCGGCGTCCCCTGCCCGACTCCAGGACCGCCCGGAGCAGCTTTAGGGAGGGCGCGCCCAGGGCCGCGCGGAGAGGTCGCCCAGGGCCGCGCCCCCGCCCGGAGCCGCGCACCTTCCGCACCCGCGCGCGCACGGCCAGCAACCGAGCAAACGAGCCGGTAAACGGGCGCGCGTGCGCGCGCTCGCCAGAGGGGCGCGCGCGCGGGGAGGGCGGACCGCAGCCGCGGCGTGCGCGTGCGTACTGGGGTTGTTTTTCACAAAGCTGCTCTTAAAGTGAGCTGGCAGCGGCTGGGCGCTTGTCTTTGTAAGGAGACCACTGAGACGAGTAGGCTCGCCGGGAGCAGCGGCAGCAGCCTCTGCTGCCCTGACTTTTTAAGAAATCTCAATGAACTATTTGTAAAGAATCGCTGATCCGGCCTGCAAGGTTTTTGCTTTTTTTTTTTTTCTTTTTGCACGGCAGACATCGATCAGTGTCTGAAGATCACATTTTACATGCGATCTTGACTTTTTCCCCCTTTTGGTCTTACATTATATTTTTATAGGTTTTGTTATAATCATGGTGCTGGGGAAGGTGAAGAGTTTGACGATAAGCTTTGACTGTCTCAATGACAGCAATGTCCCCGTGTACTCCAGCGGGGATACCGTCTCAGGAAGGGTGAATTTAGAAGTTACTGGGGAAATTCGAGTGAAATCTCTGAAAATCCACGCAAGAGGACACGCGAAAGTGCGCTGGACGGAATCGAGAAACGCCGGTTCCAACACTGCCTATACGCAGAATTACACGGAAGAAGTCGAGTATTTCAACCACAAAGACACGCTCATCGGGCACGAGAGAGGTGAGTGTTGCGCCGTTTGGTCGGGGAAACGCTGCCCGGCGTCGGCGTTGGGCGAAGGTGCGCGCCGGCTTCTCTTCTCCGGCAGCCGCCGACTCAGCCCCGAGCCTGCAGCATCCGCGGGCGGCGGGCGCTCGCGACTGCGCTTCCCGGCTGCTCCGCTCGGGCCCTGTGCACCTCGCCTCGACACGCACTCCGGCTCGGGCGTGTTGCTCCTGCGGCTTCCAATGAGTCGCCAAAAGCTGCAGTCCAGAGTTAGATTTTTTTGCCCTCTGTGACTTTACCGACCTTAGATCTGAACGCTGAGCTCCAGCGAAGATTTTCACAGAGGTTCAGGGATGGGTTTGATTTTCATGCTGACATGCAAAAGACTTTAAATTTTAAATCCCTGATCGTTGTTCTTTGATGAAAGGTTGCCGTAGCTTATTTTGACATATGGTAGCAACACCCCCACGTGTTTGTGCCCTATTCTTTGCAGTTCCTTTAGAAATTCCCACCCAGCATTTTGTATTTTTACAGGATAGCTCCTCAGTAGTGTAGCTATGAAGTCAATGTGAAAAGCCGTCCGGGCTCGGTCGTCTCCTTTTTTTCATTTTTTTTTTTTTTTTCTTGCAAGGATCATGTCTAACTTTGTACCGTGCATTCAATGAAACCCATGCCAGTTCGATGGAATTGCAAAGTCCCCGGCTCCCGGGATTTGATTTTCGCTACTAAGAGAGAGATCCGGGGTTGTCAGAGGGAGAGGGGGTCCTGAGATTTCCAATTTGTTGTTTAAACGGTTACATTGTGGAAATCTAGGCGACTCTTTGCTTGTTTTTCTAAGTTTCCACCCTTTGTTAGAAGCGGTTCAATCCTGTTTCGGACCAGTTCTGGGGGGTGGTGAGGAGGGGCGCTTGCTGTGCTCTTCGCAGATTGGTTCCACGCGTCAGGTGGTGGCGATGACTTAATTCCCAGCCCAAGAAGAATATAATGTTAAAACTGGTTATGTAATTTTTGTGCTTCTCCTTTTTAATGCAGTATTCAGTTGGAATGTTGGGTTTTGAGAACTAGAGGCATATTTTACCACCTTTTTTTATATTAAAAATGCACATGCTAGGCCAGTGCTCATTGAGCTAAGGCCAGCGAAGGATGCTTTGAGTTACAGCGATCATGCAGCGTTTTTGCAAATACTAAGGTGAAACCAGTTCTTGGGTAGGATCTTGATAGTTACGCAGAGGTGCGTTGCCTCCAGAACTAATTTCTAGGTAGTCTCTCCAAGCGTTTAGGTAGATAGGAATGCAGATGCCCAGTGACAGTCCCGACCTGTGCTGCATTGAACCTTTTTGAACCCTGCAGCCTTTTTATAAAACGGCTAAGAAGAAACAAAGGTTTTCCTTTAAGGACTTGAGACTTATAATGGACGAAAAGTAGAACAGTGAGTTGTGAGCACATTACCTCGTTAGTTGCATGCTGATAACCTGGTAAAGAAAACTGAGTGGCCTGCGCCCCCACCAGACGCCCCCGAGCCTCGCACCGCGGGGACGAGCCCTGAGCCTGGACTAGTTTCAATGACTTGAAGTGGGAGCTCTCAAACTAGCCTGGTCACGGAGGCCCCGCCCTCGGCGGCCGGCGATAGGCGGAGCCCGGTTTGTTAGCCTGTTGCTAAGGCGATGCCAGGCGCTGATTGGATTGGGCACTGGCGGGTGGGGAGAGCGCGCCGGGCGCTGCTGGGCGAGGCTCGGAACCGGCGTGCGCCGGTAAAGGTCCCCGAGCTGCCGGCCCGCCCCGCCCCACGCCAGTGTCACCCCGCGCCCCGTCCCCTGTCCCCGAGCCCCGAAGCAGCGGCCTCGGGCCCGACTGCGTCCTAGAGCCGCTCTGCGGGCCTCCCAGGTGCCGAGCGGCTGTGCGCGCAACTTTGGCCCGCAGCCCCGTCCTCGGGAACTTGGCCGGGGAGCCGGCATGACCCGCTTCGGGGGCGGGCGACGTGCGGTGGCTCCCGCAGGCAGAGAGTGGCTGCCAACCTGGCCCGGGCGAGCGGGCTGCTACCTTGACCTGACCTGAAGGGTCGGGGAGGACCGGGTGGCGCGGTTCAGGCACGGACCGCGGGGTGGGGGCCCTGGCCAGCGTCGCCCACCCCTGCCCCATTGTTCCCGGCGCCCCGCTCCCGCCCCCGCGTCCCCGCCTCGCCGCCGCTGCCAAGGTGTCCGGGTGGCCCGAGCCAGCTAGAACCGGTCGCCGGCCGGCTGGGGCGTGTGAGGCGGAAGCGCCTGGCCGCCGACGCCCCGCCCCCCGGCTCGCGGCCTGGGCTGCGCGTGCGCGGGCGCGACGTATGCCATATGTATAGTGGGGGCGCGCGCGGGCGCGGGCGGGGAAGCGGCGGCGCGCCGCTGCCGGCTGAGTTCTGCTCGCGCCGGTTTAGGCCGGTCCGCTCCTGCTCGGGTCTAGTTCTTGATTGACAGCCAGGCACTTGTTTACCACGGCGCGGGCGGGCGGGTGCACGGCGCGCGGCGCGCCTCACCGAGCTGCTGAGCTGGCACAAAAAAAGGGAGCGGGGCGGGAGGCGAACTCGGGGCGCCCGGGAGCCGCGGGGCCGGGTCGGCTGCCACCGCTTCTCTGTGGGCCGAGCGTCCATCCTTGTGCGCGGTCTGCCCTGGACTGAGAAGTCCGGGCCTCCGCGCTCGGGGCTCGGGTGGGGCCGGGCAGGCGGCGCCCCGAGATCACTTCCTGCTTTGGGGAAACTGAGGCAGCACACCCGCCGCGCCGTCCCTCGAATGCCCCTGCCTTGTTTTGACACTCCCACGGACTAGAACCTCACACGTGGTGCTCCCTGTGGGATATCACCGAGCTAGACAACTTGGGGAGCGGCGGGGGGCGGCATCTTCGATCCCAGTGCGGGGGCGCGCTATGCGGCGGGGCCCGGGCTCCTTTTTCATCCAAAAATGAGGGCGCCCTCGGGCCCCCATGCGCCTGATCCCCGCTTTCCAGATACAGCGGCTGGGGACAGGTGGTGCTTATGGGGTCCAGAGGACTCGGTGGCGCTGGAACTAGAACTCAGGTCCCGGCCCTGGTTGTTCATTAGAGCAGAACCTTTATTGAGGCCGTGCGGACACCTGCTAAGGAGTTTCTGGTTGCTCCTCTGTTGCAGACGATGACAGCTCCGAGGAAGGCGTGCACACCATCCACGCGGGCAGGCACGAGTACGCGTTCAGCTTCGAGCTCCCACAGACGTGAGTGTCCCGCACGCCCAGCGCCGGCTTTGCACAACCACAGGCACTACATGGACTTTTTTTTTTTTTTTAAGTTTTTTTTTTCTTTAAAAAAAACCCTTTTCATTACACCAATTTGCTAGAGGAAAACAATATATTAAACATAAGAAGCTATTTTTTAATCTGGTGTGGCAAAATTAAAGAAAGCACGCTCGGTTACTAGAATTCCTCCCCAAAGCCTCTCTGCAGGCCTGGGTTGTATCTCGTTTAACACATGTGAAGTTTGGACGGTGCCAGTGAAATCCTAAGTACTTCATAAATACTAGTGGCATCAACAAGTCTCAGTTTATAAACACTACCTTTCTTGCTAATTATTGATTAACAGATACTAAAACTGGCGAACTTACCTGTTTTGGCGAATAAATTTAAGAGTACACAGAATTTGCCATGTGCCAGATATAGGTAATTATGCAATTGTTTGTTAATCCTAGGACTTGAGTTTTGTACATACAGTTCACAAATTATGTATTTTTTTCAAAGTATTACATTTGAACAAACTAAATCAATTACTGAATTTCATTTCACTGTTGCATATATGTTAAGGTGAGAATTAAAATGCAAAACCATTTGCAAAATCTGTGCTGCTGCTCCAAGCTTAAGCTAGCACTCTACCTTATAAACAGCTGAACATTGAGTATTTTTCTAATGAAAATACGAGAAAAAGACTGTTACTAAAATCAAATCTTCAAAAAGTAGTGAATTCTGAAACTAGCAGGTTTTCAGTTCTGAGTCTTTTGACATAGGTCATAGGAATATTTTGATCGTTTATGGCGTAGTAAAGCTGGAAAACAGCCAACAACTTTTAAACACGAATCAAATGGAAAGTGCAAAAGCACTTTTTCAGAGTTTCAGTGGGCTTGATGAAATGCGAAATTTTTGAAACTGTAACAGTTACCTCGGCCTCTTGCAGACCTTAATCAGTGGCCATAGGAAGCGGCAGTGATTTCCTAACTACGAGAGACACAGCCGGGAATCCGGTCTGAATCATTCCCGGGTGTCTAGAACTGCTCGCTAGGAGTAGTCAAGCCATTCTTACCTTCGTTTTTAGATGAAATTCTTGACCTTTTCAAGAATTGTTCGTTGAGTTGTAATAATTTTGCCACCAAGTATTAAAAGTAGCCTCTTCTTAGTTTAAAGGGATTGTATTCTTCTGGCTTCTTAAAGCAAATTTTTCTAATATTTAACTATTACTATCTATTTTATTTGGAAATAAAAGGTTTTTTTCCCCAGTGACGTATCCCTTTGGAAATTTTGCCCAGTCAGATGCTGGCCGACTCCCTGGCGATCAGAGTGACTCTGTCGCCGCCTGTCTCCCGCCCTGCTGCATCGCTCTCAGAAGGGGCTGTAGGATTAATATATTGCCCTTTATATTCTACGCAGACCACTTGCTACCTCATTCGAAGGCCGGCATGGCAGTGTGCGCTATTGGGTGAAAGCCGAACTGCACAGGCCTTGGCTTCTACCAGTAAAATTAAAGAAGGAATTTACAGTCTTTGAGCATATAGATATCAACACTCCTTCATTACTGGTAAGAAAAGACTAAATTCTTCATTCTTTGTTTTTGGCATCTAAATACTTAAGAATAATAAATCCCCTGAACTATTCAGTTTTCATAACTTTAAAATAGTGGTTTTATTTTTAAGTCCCATGAATATTTCTATTTTTGAACTGTCCAGAGTGCCACAAGTTAATGAAGAATCTGCCCATTTTTTGATTACTGCAGTAACTTTAAATAAATTTAAAAGTCAGACCAGTATGTGGGGTCACATTGCCCCAACTCGGAACAAGACCTTCATAACAAGAGGTCTGTTCCCCGGACGGCCCCAGCGAGGAGGGACAGGAGTGTCGCTTGGTGCCAGACAGCGTCACTCAGCCTGAACGTGCCGTCTGAAATTGTGCTGCATTGCATTATTCCAATCAGGGATAGTTGTCAAATGATGGGGAATCATCATTTTCATGGAAAAAAACTTCATTTCTTTATTAAAATATTTTTTTCATTACATTTTTACAAGATTCAAATTTGACTTCCAAAACTTCGGTTTAAACAAATGGTAACATCTTTAAAGCAAGTAAGAACCTTCAAAGTGTAGTTTTTAAACACCTAAACTTTTACATTCTTAAAGAAAGATGTTAACATTTGGGATTATAACCACCCTGCTTCCTGTGCTGCCTTTCCTAAAGGTAGTTGAAATGGAATTTGGAAAGGGTTTTTTTGTTTGTTTGTTTTTAATTATTGTCTATGTAACTAGGTGGGTTAAAATAGGTTTATTTAAAGACGAAAGTAATGCTATAATTTAAAAGGCGTTGGTGGGCCAGGGATACAGCTCAGTGGCACAAGTGCCTGTGTGGCAAGCACAAGGTCCTGAGTTCAATTACCGGTACCGGAAAATAAATAAATAAAAGGCATTCGTTGGGAGGAAAAAGTATTTTTGTCCAGGGGGGTGGTAAAAACAACACAATGATTTGTGCATTCTCCAAGAGTTTAGACTACTCTAAAATGGTCTGGTATTTTGCCATTCGTACACTGATCATTTCCTTAAACTTTCTTTCTTACAGTCACCCCAGGCAGGCACAAAAGAAAAGACTCTGTGCTGCTGGTTCTGTACCTCAGGCCCCATATCCTTAAGTGCCAAAATCGAAAGGAAGGGCTACACCCCAGGTACGTATAGTATGGGTTCACCTGGGCGGGGCACACCTGGAATCCCAGCACTCAGGAGGCTGAGGCAGGCAGATCATGCTTAAGTTCAGGGCCCACCTAAACTCTACAGCAATAGACCCTGTCTCCAAAACCGAAAGTCTGTCTTCGGTCTTTGCTTTTGTGGATCAGCTTTAGGCAGTTTGTGCCAAATAGAAACAGCCGGTCGTAGGCAAGCCTCCTCTTAGTGCAGCTGTGGGGGCACCAGGCTCATCCTCAGGACCCTGCGGCCCGGGTGCTCAGGCGCTCGCTCAGCAAACCCTAACCCCGCGCCCGCCCTGCCCAGGCGAGTCCATCCAGATCTTCGCAGAGATTGAGAACTGCTCATCGCGCATGGTGGTGCCCAAGGCGGCCATCTACCAGACGCAGGCCTTCTACGCCAAGGGCAAGATGAAGGAGGTCAAGCAGCTGGTGGCCAACCTGCGTGGGGACTCGCTGTCGTCGGGGAAGACCGAGACGTGGGACGGCAAGCTGCTTAAGATCCCACCCGTGTCACCCTCCATCTTAGACTGCAGCATCATCCGCGTGGAGTACGCGCTTATGGTATGCAGCTGACAGCCACGGGCGATGGCTTTGTCCGGGATCTGATGTTCAGCTTGCACAAACAGTGACAAAAAGACAGGGTGGTCTCAGGCGTTGTCAGAGTTAAGTGTGTGGATCTTACAGTTTGGAGTATTGTTACTAATTTGTATACAAACATAGTTACAACATTGGATAGAAGAAATTCTTTGTGTATACAAGTAAAAACATAAAAAAAATGGGGACCAATGAACATGGAAATTGATTGTTTTTAAAAGAAAACTCCTAACCAAGCGTGGTGGCACATGCCCGTAATCCTACTACTAGGGAGGCTGAGGCAGGAGGATTGCCATGAATCAAAGCCAGCCTGGGCTACAGCGTGAGTTCAAGGAGAGCCTGAACTCCACAGACCGTTTCAAAAATCAAAAAAAAAAAAAAAACCCATGTTTTGGTACTGGAGGGGAGATCCTGGCGGGCCTCTCACCAAGCGCCTCCCCTGCGTAGGTGTACGTGGATATTCCCGGGGCCATGGACTTGTTTCTGAACTTGCCGCTGGTCATCGGCACCATCCCGCTGCACCCGTTCGGGAGCAGGACCTCCAGCGTGAGCAGCCAGTGCAGCGTGAACGTGGCCTGGCTCGGCCTGTCCCTGCCCGAGAGGCCCGAAGGTAACTCGCCATTCGCACAGGTCCGCGCCTGCCCCATTGGCGCCCTCATTGTCATTGTTACTGAGAATTGTGTTTGCTTTTAACGCTGACTCCCCTAGCTAGATTTCCCCACCTGCACAGACTAGACATGCCGTCCTGTTAGTTGAGGTTCACGTCTCCCTAGTGTAAATCATCCTACAAGTGACCGTTTGCCTTGATCTCCGTTTTTAATACTGACTATTCTGTGTATCTTGACATGCATAAGAACGCGCTGTTCGAATTGCGTGAATCTTGTTCCCTCAGCGCCGCCCAGCTATGCAGAGGTGGTGACGGAGGAGCAGCGACGCAACCTGGCGCCCGGCGGCGCCTGCGAGGACTTCGAGCGCGCCCTGCAGGGCCCGCTGCTCGCCTACATTCAGGAGTTCCGCTTCCTGCCGCCGCCGCTCTACTCCGAGGTGAGCCCGCGCTCCAGGGCACCCGGGCTGCAGACTTCTTAGAGGTGCAGAAGGCCTCCATTATCTTGAGAATAGGAAAAGAGGCCGGGAGCTGGGCGTGGCGGCACACACCGGGACGCCAGCCTGCGGGAGGGGTCTAGAGCGACCAGAATGTCCCCCAGAGACCCTGTCTCAAATAAGTCAATCAATGAGGTAATCAACCATTGAGAAGTTTCAGGTTTACAGACTTTGACAGAAGTAAGGCTGCTCATGTATTACTGTAGGAGTAATGGTCTAACTTCATGTTGAATCATTTTTATATTTTGAAGAAAGAATGTTTTATTTTGCAAGCATTGATGCAACAGCTAGGACTTATCTTACTGGTGATCTTTTTCTAATTTAATTTTTGCCTATTTTAAGGCTCTCACTCATCAGGGAAAATAGTAAATTTCCAGATAACTTCTTAAGCAATATTCCTGCCCCGTCACACTGCGTTTATTCCTCTCATCGATGATAGCCTGAGGCTTCCAGGGGTGAGCTCTGCCTGCCTACTTGGGAGAAGCTCCCAGGCTAGTGTAAAAGTAAGACCTAGAACAAGATCTCAGGTCAGCGATGCCTGGAATACTGATCAGGCCCCGGGAGAGCGGGCAGCACGCACTGCTTGCCCCGGCCGCGGCGTAGAATCCGTTGCCCTCTTAGAGCGAGTTTAGGTCACTTGGGGTTCCTCAGAGAGTGAGGTAGGTCCGGGGCCAGAGGTCCTCTCACTTTTCTCCCTGGCCTCAGCAGGGAGGCTCGTGGGTCCCCACTGCTCCGAGAGGGAGGGATCCTGCCCGGGCCACACCAGAGTCCATGCTCTCAGGGCCCTGTGGTGGCTGCAGGGGCAAGGCCTTGCCGGGAAGGTGACATCCTGTGTCTCGGTCTCAGTGCCAAGGCCAGGCCAAACAGAGCGCTGTGAGGAGCCGGGGCTGCTCGGTGACGCTGCGCGTGGTTCTCGCCCTGCAGGTGGACCCGAACCCGGAGCAGGCGGACGACAGGCCCTCCTGCCCGTCCCGCTGAGGGGCGCCGGCCAGCTGGTGCGGTTCCGAACTGTGGCCTCCAGTGAGGACAAGGACAGGAGGCCTTGGAGACACGATGGCGGAGTGACTGCGCCCGGAGCCTGGCGGGCACGAGACGCGGTGACCCCCAGGACTGCCGCCACTGGCGGGGTGGGGCAGCCGGCCGGGTCCCTGTCCGTCCGGGCAGACGCCGCCTTCTTTGAGTTGAATTTTGCACATGCGACGCTTCCCTGTGCGGTTCGATGTCACTACAGCTTTGTTCCCATTACGCTGGACGCCGTGCGCTTCCGCACCCACGGGGGACAGGAGCTCTGCAGGACCTGGGCGCGGACGCGGCGTGGGGCTTCTGGACACTGCCCGGCCTCTCCGGAGCGCGCTGCAGGAGGCCATGTCCCCGGCGTGGGTCCTGGCCGGTGACGGGGAGCAGCGGGACGGGGTGGCCTGGGCGCCCCCCTCGGTCCTGTCACGATGTGTTGCCTTCCTACTTCACAGCGAGCAGCGTGTCACCGCCTGCCCGAGTCACTTATCTCAGGTGAACGCGTCACTTGCCAAACGTCGGGATGCTCTGTGCTGAGTTCCTGGGTTCCTGTGTTTTTCCCGTTGTTGACTTGGTTGGCTTTTCGGAGTGGGAGTTTGGAAATGGGCCGTGCACAGCAGTGACACCCGCCGTGGGCCCCTGTGCCCTGGGGAGGCGGGGGACAGGGCGGGGGGCAGCCGCCTGCCCGTGTCACCCCCAAGAGCGCAGTGTCTGCTGAGCTCTGGTTGCCTGTTTTTTCTTTGATGAAAATTGATTTGTCATCATTCAAAGAACAATTTTCTCAAGATGCAAAGCTACTCTTCTGCGTGCAGAGTGCTGAGATGCGGGGGTCGCGGTGATGCTGTGGCCACAGTGCTCCCGAGTATCCGGCACTCTGAGACCCGACGCCTCGGGGCCCCGCGCCCCGCTCAGCAGGCGTCTGCAGAAGCGGCCTTGCAGGGGTGGCCCGAGCAGGCGCCCAGGAGGAGGAGCAGGAGGAGGAGGAGGCCGACTGTTTTTGTATCATTAAACCATTTTGTGAACAACGTGCCCCGCAGAAGAGCCGGTGGGGCTCCTTGCGTGACAGCGCTGGGGGTTTTGTCGCTGTCCCCTCCCCTCCGCCGGGGTGCGCACGGCACGGGCGGGGCAGGAGCGCGCTCCACCGGCTCTGGGCCACAGCCACAGGTAGAAAACTTTATCAAATAAAGTTTCATTTTCCCATTAAAGTATTTCTTTACTCATTTAGAGGCATTACTTTTTCTAAATATTGGTCAATTCCGAATACAAGGGTGAGGTTCACAGTTGTATTCCATAGTCATGATTTCCTGATTTTCCAGTTAGGAAAAGTCAAATCCAAAATGTTAGCAGAACAAAGTGCAATATTGAATGTCTGCTTTATAGATTATATTCTATGGCTGTTCGTAATTCTTTCTGTTGTTTTTTTTTTCATTTGGTGCTGAATATGTATGTCCTTGTAGGCTGTTTTAAGAAAACAATACGTGGGAAATGATTGAATTTTTCCTATTGCTCTTCCTTGTGGAAAATAAAGTGTTTTTTTTTCTTTTTTGTATAATTGGAGATTTATTTAAATCTTGGCATTATTAGTAATTTGCCACACCTGGAAACACTGTTAATACTACAGTTAAACCAAAGCATTCTGATGAGTTACTTCTAAATCTGCACTAAAAATTACTGAGGACTTAAAGGAATTGCAAATGCTAGTGATTGTTTTCTTTAGTAACTTAGGTTACTGATATTCATAGAAGGTGGAAAGGGTGTAAAAATTTCAGTCTTAAATGTGAGCCAGGTTTAACTGAGTAATTTTAGATAACCAGTTTCCTCCTATGATGTGTGTCTAGCTTCTAGTAGAGAACTGCAGCTCAAGTTCTCTCATCTTGAAAAACATGCATTAATTTTTTCTAAATTTTAAAAATACTTGAATGTGGTGCTATATGCCTGTCATACCAGCACTCGGAAGGCTGAGGCAGGAGGATTGCTGCAAGTTGTGAGGCCAGCCTGGGCTACAGTGCAAGGTCTTTATATATATACATATACATGTATATATGTATATAAAATCTATCTATCTATCTCTGAATGTTATTTATTTGCTCCGTGGCCCAGGCTGCCCTTGATCTCCCATTACTCCTCCTGCCTCAGCCTCCTGAGTGCTGGGACCATAGGCCTGGGCCACCAAACCTGGCCAGAATCTGAATTGTATGGTGACAGGTAACTTCAAGTTGTTTTGGAGTCACACTTAACCTGGGTCATCAGTTGTGTCCACCGTCCCCTCCTGTGGGGTTTTCAGTACTCTTCCAAACTGCTCGCATTTGCACAGATTGCCTGCGCGTTCGTAGTCGAGGGACGCCCTGGACACACAGGTCCGGTCAGTGGTCTGGACGTGCTGCCGGCTTTCCTCGCCTGAGCCGGCCTCACACACGAGTCCAGGGAGGTAATGGGCAGCGAGGACCTGCCTGGGGCCGGAGCCCAGCTCCGCGGGCGCTCACAGCACGGGCCAGCTGCTTCCCCAGCCAGGTGTCCGCCTGAGTCCTGGGACCCTCGCATCGCCCGGACCCCAGAAACAGCCACTGCCCAGTCAGAGCAGGAGTCCCTTCAGACCGCCTTGCACTGCACGGTGGCGTTAGCAAGTCCTCTGTCACCGGCACGCGTCACTCCCGTGCTCTCCTGGCCGTTAGAGTGATGGGGCAGCTGACTTGGATGTATTTATCAGGACTTTCTCTTTTTAGACAAGCTCTCGCCGTGTTGCATACACTGGTGTTCACTTGCAGTCCTCCTGCCTCAGCCTCCTGAAGAGCTGGCGTTATAGGCACGTGCCATTGTGCCAGCTAGCCTTTTTTCCCCACTCTTGGAGCTTTTTTACTTGGGCTTCTGGGGTCAAACCTAGAGCCTCACACCCCGTAGGCAAGCTCTCCCCTGCCAGAACCCCATGGAGGTGCGGGACCCAGGGCTGTGGGACAGAAACGCAGGCTCAAGACCCTGTGGGAAGCAGCGCCCCAGGCCAAGGTGCGTAGAACCTGAGCACCCTGATCTGGGGATCCACCCTGCACCGGGGGCCACGTTTCCTTTCTCCAGCGCCGTCTTTTCACACTGGCTCTGACGGTTTCCTGTCGGAGGTGACAGCCCGCAGCCCGGGTGGTGGCAGGTCCTGGACGGGCCGGAGGTGCAGCATGGCAGAGTGCATCTCCCCAGCTCCAGTTACGGGCACACAGCTGCAAGGTGCTCTGCTCTGCCCAGGGCTGTTTAAACCAACAGCCTCGTGCGCTCCAGAGACTCCGAGGACCCAGAGTGACCCAGCCACTCCCCAGGCAGCGGGCGATGGCCCCTGGCAGCTCCCGTCTGCTGTCGGTGTTGCTCTGAACGTCCACGACCAGGTGACGCAGTGCTTCGGCTTTTCCTTTCCAGACTTCAGAACCAACACTGACGGAAGACAAACGTTTCCATTCATGTGAAAAATCATGTCACTGCACGAGCTGGGTGTGTGGCACACACCTGTGATCCCGGCACTCAGGAGGCTGAGGCAGGAGGCTCGAGAGCATGAGCACAGTTACAGTTTTGATCTAAATTGTCCCCCAGAAGTCTCCTCTTCAGTGATGGGGCTTCTGGAAGGTGCCTGGATCTGGGGCGCTGGTTATCACTAGGGAGTCAATTAAAAAATCCACGGCTGGGTATGCTGTCCGGAGGCCAGGTCTGGTGGAAGAGGCCGCCCTGGGGTGACCTGCCTGGCATGTGCCTGACCCCTGCTGCTCCTGGCTGCCCCCGGCCTGGCCCCTTTGCTGTCTCTGCCCTGAGCCAGCTGACTCCTGACTGAACCCCTGGAACCCTGAGCC
>RJWM01033806.1:0-20265 GCA_004363535.1 Dasyprocta punctata
GCAGCCGTTGCACTGCCACTTCCAGATTTCTAATTATCTTGAGAAAGTCTCTCCTTTCTTTTTCCCAAGTTTTCATTCTTTCTTCCAGATACGAAAGTCTATCCTTAGTTTCCTTCAAGTGGTTCTGCCAACTTTTATTGGAGTCTTTGATGTCCTGGTAATCTCTCTGAATCTGATTAATGCGTTCTAATTTTTTATTAGTTTCATTCTCAATTCCCTTTAATTTTTCATCCTCCACCTTTCCTGCTATGTTTCCTTTAGAGGCGCTTAGCGATTCCCTGATTATGAGTTTCATTTCGATTCTCAGTTGGGTTAACAGTGCTGCTTTAATTTCTTTCATAGCTTTGTGGAGTTGTCTCCCCACTTCTGTTGTCAACTCCTCTGAGAGTTTAATTTTTGGACTCCCGACCATTTCAGCATTAGCGTCCCTGAAATCGGTTCTGCTTGTATCGGAGTCTGGAGAGTGCCCTCTGCCTTTCCGTCGGCATTTTCCTGGACTCGCCAGTGAGGCCGTGTTGGTCCACTGCCTCTCCCAAGCCTGTTTCTGCTCCGTGAATGTCTACTGCAGTGCGCGAGAGGATGGGCCCGCTGTCTGGTTAACTGTACAGGGCCGTCTGCCAAACCTCCTCTATCACCCCCAGGGCACCCGTGCCATTTCTGCCACGGCCTTCCAGGAACCGTGCCTAATTAGGTGCAGTTCCGGTCTCAAGATGGCTGTCCCTCACTCTCCCTCGGGGGTGGGGGGCTGGGGGCCGCTGGGTTCACTCACTCGCCTGCTCTCGACCACCTCGCTCCACGGTCGACCGTTGTCTCTGCCGTCGTGCCACACCGCAGCAATTCTACCGGCAACTCCAGCGAATATCAAGAGCACCAGGATTGTACCTTCTCAGCTGGGGTTGCAGCGCTGTTTGGATTCCGTTCCGGACAGAGGTGCTGCTGGTCTCCGCCTTTATTTCATTCTTTTGCTCTTTCTGTGGGCTACAGTTCTCGTTTTAGATTCTTCTTGGGTCCAGAGGACCCATCTCCCTCTTTTTTCCTTCTCTCTGTTATTATATTAGTTTATATTCCAGCATTTTGATGGTATATTCAGGGAGCCTCCCTGTCATGGTGTCATCTGGGTGGCCATCTTGGAGGAAGTCCGCCTCTGTTGCTATTTTTCTACTTTTTTTTTGTTTAATTGTTTGCGCTGTGTAGTGGTTTCCTTCTGCTGTTGTTCTTGGGACTGTAGTTATCTTTGTCTCTTTCTGGAGTGTCTTTCAGTACTCTTTGTAGTGTTGGTTTATTGGCCATGAATTTCTTCAGCTATTCTTTGTTGTGGAAGCGTCTTTGTTCTCCACCAATTTTTAAAAATAGTTTTGCAGAATACATCAATCTGGGTTGAAAGTTGTTTTCTTTTAGGATTTGAAATGCTTCACTCCACACTCTTCTTGACTTGAAGGTTTGTGTTGAGAAGTCTGCCATGATTCTGATAGGCTTTCTTTCGTAGGTGATCTGTTTCTCTTCTTGGACAGCTTTTAGTATTCTGTGCCGAATTTCTGATATCCTACTTATTGTATGTCTGGGTGAAGATTTATTTTAATTATGCTTAATTGGGGTTCTGTATGCCTCACTTATCTGTATATCAGATTCTCTCCCCATGTTTAGAAAATTTTCTGCTGTTATTTCTGCAAATAGTCTTCAAAGGTCATTCGTATTGACCCCTGCTTTTTTGTTGACACCTATCAATCTTATATTGTTTCTCTTTGCATCATCCTGCAGTTGTTGAATTGCTGTTTCCTGGTTCCTTGTTATTTTTAAGAGATCTTTTCTATTGTGATCATAAGCTTCCATATTGTCTTCAAGGTCTGAGAGTCTATCTTCAGCTTCATTCAAGCGGTTTTGCCAACTTTCAATGGAATTTTAAATTTCCTGAATATTCCTTTGAATCTGTTTCATGCATTCTAATTCTGTCTTATATTGTTCATTCCAAGTTTCCATCATTTTCTTATTTTCTTCTATTTTTTATTTTGATCTTCTTCAGATACACACAGCATTTATTTCATAATGTTTGTCATTTCATTTTTTACCTGACATTTTATTTCTGATCTGATTTCCTCTATAGCTTCATGGAGTTGTCTCTTTACTTCAGTTGCTATTTCAGAAAGCTCAGTTGTGTGATTTCCAGTGTCTTCTATTTCAGTGTTTCTTGGGTTTGTTCTCAGTGGGCTGGAGGACTGCATCTTGCTTTTTTGTTTTGTCATTTTCCTCTGGGACCTGTGTGGCTGGTCAGGCAGCCTCCTGATGGATTGCACTGGAATGCTTCACTGAGCAGAGCTTCAATCCTCCAATATCCCTGTGGCTAGCTGGGGCATACCCCCAAACAAGGTGCTGGATCTTTGTGCTCTGCGGCCTGTGAGGCTGGCTGTATGTTCCCCTGACATACTTTGTTGGGTTGGTCTGGGATGCTGGGCTGAGCAGAGCTTGTCTCCTCCCTGCAGCTAGCAGGGGTACACCCCCAGAGCATGTCACCAGGGCCTAGAACCTGGCTGGGTGAAGTTCAGAACCTCTGCAACCAAGGTGACTAGCAGAGATGCAGCCCCAGGGTGTGATGCTGCAGCCTTGTGCCTGGCTGGGTAGCGTTCAGAACCTCTGGGACCCAGGTAGCTAGGCGGAGCATGCCCCTGGAGTGTGGTACCACCGGGACCTTGCATCAGGCTGTGAGGAGTTCAGAGCCTCTGAAATGTGGGCCTAGCCAGAGTGCTCCCCTGGTATATGATGCCAGAGACTTGCTCCTGGCTGGGCAGGGTTCAGAACCTCCAGGACCTGCTGTGTTGCTGTATCCCTGAACTGTGGAGCTGGGGCTTTGTGTTCTGATGGGCAGAGCTCAAGTTCTCCAAGACACTTCAGCTATGCTGGCCACCCCCTGATGAGTGGCTCTGGGGCTCTGGGTTGGGCTGGGCTCCATACCTCTGTGTCCTGTGGGACTCACTGAGTATTTCCCTGATGGATTGTGCTTGGATGCTGGGGTGGGCAGAGCTTGGATCCTCTGTGCAGCTAGTGAGGATGCAATTCTAGAGTATGTCTTGCTTTTTAAAATAAAAAAACTCTCTGGATAAAAACAATTTATTTCACTTTCTTGTATATGCAGGCCAACCTTGCTTCTTGGCCTCACGAGCAGTTGGGTTAAGGCCCTAAGACTGAATGTGGCCATCAGATATAGATGGAAGTTACATTTGTAATACCAGCCTCACACAATTCCATAGGCTCTCTCTTGTCCTCCCACCGTGGGCTAGGCCTCAGCTGGAAGGAGACACTGCAAGATGGGTCCTCAGACCCTTTGTGATTACAGAGACTTGCTCACTTTTACTGACTGAGAGTGATTTTATTATAAGTTGTTAATATTTTAGGGTTGATGCTAGCAGATCTTCTTCTTCTTCTTCTTCTTCTTCTTCTTCTTCTTCTTCTTCTTCTTCTTCTTCTTCTTCTTCTTCTTTTTGGTGACACTGGGGATTGAAATCACAACCTCCCACTGAGGTGCTTAAGCCACTGAGCAAAATTCCCAACCTTAATTTTTTGAGGCAGGGTCGCACTATGTAGTTCAGGCTGCCCTTGCACTCACGTAGTAGCCCAAGCCAGCCTTGAACTCACAATGCTCCAACTACCTCAGCCCCCTGAATGCTGGGATTAAAGGTGTGAGCCACCATGCCCAGCTCAGACCTGATTATTAAGTCCTATGTCATTCTGATTCTAGCTCCTTCATATGTGACTTGTTTTCCACATGAAAAACATGGCACAGACATGCAATTTAGATACATTCTTAAAGAAGGAGTAGTAATCTTCTGGATGGAGGAAAAGTATGAGCCAGGACACAGTGGTATAACAGAGTACAGTGTACCTGAAGAAGAGGGAGGCCTTCACTGGAAATCATTCATTCATTCATTCATTCATTCTTTATTGAGTCTATTAGATGTCCAACATAATACTAGGAAATAGAGAGAAAATGGCCTCATATGGATTAGTGGCAGGAATAGAAATGTAAGTAGAAAATTAAAAAATAGTACTTATTTATTAATTATTTTAAGGAGAAAAAAAGATAAACAATGGAACCAAGTTACAAAACAGGTTAGTAGGACAATTACAATAGTTGATAGACTGCATATTGCCGTCTTTGTAGCAGTTCTTCAGAGTACAGGATTTTTGCATGATATCTTGTCTAAACAATATTAGCACAAATCATTCTTTTCAAGGAACAGAGAGAAGCAAGCTTTTAAACTATCTTAACTGTCTTATGTATTGCATGTATGTTTTTCTTTTTCCCTTTCTTCCTTTCCCCGTCACAGTTTCTGTTTTCTTTTGAACAGTTTCTTTCCGATTCACAATATCTATTGTATATTTTGGACCCCGTTTACTTGTTCAGTTTCTCACACCACTGAGACAATATGATTTTTACGCATATGGGAAAAATAATATTTAAATATTACCAAAGCAATAGAATATAGTGGTTAAGGGCATAGGCTTTGGATGCAGTCTAAGTTCAAAATCGAATTCCACCATTTTTAGCTGAATGACCTCAGGCAAGGGGTCAATTCAATTTCTCCATACATAAAGTGAAGATGATATTAAAACAGCATCATTGTTGTGAGGATTGATGGAGACAATGTAGTGTAAAGTACTTTATCTGTTGAACACAGAATAAGACTTTAAAGTTATTATTATTAAATTTGGGTGGATGTAGGTCATTGTCTGGCTGGGAAGGATTTTTGTAAGTTATGCCAAGATTTTGGACTTTTCCCTTAGGCATTAGAAATGACTTCAATACAGAGATGAAGGAGAAATTCATTTTGGTGCCTTGTCATTCTTCTTGCTTTACAAAACTCATTTTCAAGGAGACAGCAATTTCCCTAACCTCTTATGATTGCATTTTATGACTGGCCTCAATAACAGGTCAAAGCATATGCCCTAGTTTCTTTTTCTGTTGAGTTGACACTAGCTTCAAAGTACTTCCTGATTTACTGTTTTTGACTCTGCAAGGCCAATAAGTCTTCAGGAGTCATAGTTCCACCCTTTCGAGCATGGCTTAGCTACCTGTGATCTGTCTTCACTCAGAGACACCCGAGTGGAGTCCTGGGCTGGGCAGGCTTTGGTGATGCCCTCATCCACCCCCTCTCTTCCCAGATAAGGAAAATGAGGCTCAAAGCTGTGGGGGTTCATTTTTCCACCATCCACAATGCTTCTGGAGGTAATTATTAGTGTTCCAGGATGATAAATAATCATGTTCCTCTGCTTGCTCCAAACTTGGAAATAACAGGAAAACAAGATGCGAGAATCTGACAGGAGGAGATGAAACTATTGGCTTTCTTCCTAAGTGATGTTAGAGTAGCAAACACAGCTCAATTTGTAGTCAGATGACCTCTGCCCCCATGCTTAGGACACGGGCAGACTTCTACCCCACAGTAGGTGGGTATCTAGCTCTGAGGCTAAAAAGTCCTGTGCTGTCACCCTTAGCCTCCCTCACAGCAGGACCTGCTCTTGTGGCCTGATTCCGGCCCTTGTGATTTGAGAGGAAATCTCCAGGAAACTTCTGTCAGACCTGTATCTCATGCAAGGGAGAGATGCTTGTGAGAAGATACCTTCTTGTCTTTCTCCTCCTTTGTTTTTGGACATTGCTGCTTCAAGACACCAAGTGTGCAGTGGGAGACACATTTGTATTCTGAGGGTGCAAAGCAGAAACAGGAAGCCCTGGATCCTCAATGACATTGAAGGGCAGCAATGCCAAGGCCCGAGCTCCCTATCTCTGGGCTCCTTATCGCCTTTGGCGACTTGTGTTTGTAACTCAGATCCAGTAACAGCCTGAAAACTCTCTGAGCTCCACATCTCCCAGATGCTGAGCCACCATTTTTATTTTCCAACCTCATCCATCAGATAAGAGACTCACAGTGAGGGCGTGGAGCAGACAGACAGAAGTCAGGTGGAGAATGAAAATAAATCTCCCACCCTAAATCTGACCTTAACATTGGAAGGAAAAGATTAGACTGGAGATGAAAAATAAAAGGGTCTTGCATTTTTTTAAATTGAGGCATTAGCTTTATAATTTTGTATGATAAATACAGCTCAGTGTGTGTGTGTGTGTGTGTGTGTGTGTATGTGTGTGTGTGTGTGTATGTGTGCATGTGCATGTTGATGGCATTTCTAAAACTTCATGCTGTGTCTTGGTTGACTACAGGTGTCATGGATCTTCATGACAGTTCAAAGCAGAGCATTAACAGCAGTGCTAGACATGCCTGAAATACACACACATCTCATATCCACAACCCTGGACGTGAACAATGAAAAAAGGGTGAAATCGAGTGACTACGTCTTTGAGGCACAGTAATTTCATTATAAGGCCTTCTTCTTTACTTTCACCCCTGAGGGAAGAGGATTATTATGATTATGTCATTTCTCATTAGCCCGCCAGAGAAACCCAGAGTCTTTTCTTCCAAACACAGCTATAGAATAGCAGAAGTGATGGAAGCAAATAGCTGGCTGTCAGTCGAGTCTCATTTTCATCCTCTCCACCTTACCTTGATGAGCTAGTTCGTGCTTCAGAGAGGGAAAGTGCTTGCTTTTTTCCTCCCCAAGTAATTGAAGTTAGTCATGCAATACAAGCAAACAGAGCAAGGTGCCAACAGAGTGAGGGAATGGCCATGCGCACTCACAAATCACCCAGCAGCAGCTCCTGTCATTTCCCCACACTGCCTGCACTGCCCCAAGTTCTCATTTAGAAATGAGAGAGCAAATCTTGTTGGCTGGACCACACATTCTTCTAGAAATATTGGTCAGAATTTTACGGGGATGAATGAAGTTTTAAGTAGGGAGAAAATGGGAATAAGTGATTCTTTATGTTCTCCACAATCATTTAGTCATTTACTGATTTCCTCAAGTACTCATTGCTTGCTACCAGTGGGCACTGGAGATGTAAGAACATGCAGGAGAGTTAGCACAGCTACTTGGAATGATGGTCTAGCTGGTTTCAGAGGCAAGAGAACTGCTGAGTCTCAGAGGATGAGTAGGGGTGGAGCAGAGGCAGGAGTTGAGGAGAGGAAATGACAGGTGTCAAGGCAGGAGAGAGCATGACTGGCATGAGAAGAGGACTAAGGACAGTGCCAGAGGTGAGGGGGTGGGGCAGGAAGGGTCCCATTCAGCAGATAGGATTAAGATTAGATTTGCTTTTGCAAAAGAACTTTTTAGCTACTGGGAACCAACAGGAAGGGGTTGGAAACCTCAGTTACAAGGGTCTTCAAGGATTATGAATGACTGAGGCTGAGGCAGGAGGAGTTTCAGGGATAGGACGGATGATGGCATGTGTGTGCATGTGTCACACTTAGGGCACAGGGAGATGTGTAGGGTGTATCTCAGTGGTGTCACTTACAGAGATGAGAAGCGTGAGATGAGGTGTGTTATGGGTATGGTCCTGTGGCCCCACCAAGTCTCATGTAATCATGACATGGATGCAGCTGAGTTTAGCATTTATAATTGGTTTGTTGTCTACCGCTCAGATTGGCGATGTGAGTGCTGCACTCACCCAGGGGTGGAGCCACACAGTGTAAGGGCAAGAAGAAGGCGTGTTCTCTCTTGCTGGTTTGTGCCTTGCTGTTAGGAGGCCGTCATGAATGGCTGCCCTGCCACTCTGCCCTGCCTTGCAGACAGCTGAATGTGAACTGAGACCTCCAAGAGCTATAAGAAATAAACCTTTCCTAGCTGGGCGTGATGGCGCATGCCTTTAATCCCAGCACTTGGGAGGTTGAGGTAGGAGGAGCGTTGTGAGTTTGAGGCCAGCTTGGACTCCAATGTGAGCGCAAGGCCAGCCTGAGCTACACAGTGCAACCTTGCCTCAAAAAACCAGGGCTGGGAGTTTGGCTCAGTGACTTAAGAGCCTGTCTGACAGGCGCGAGGTTGTGAGTTCAATCCCGGGTGCCGAAAAAAAAAAAAAAAGAAATAAACCTTTCCTTCCCTAATTTTGGGAGTCATGTATTCTGTCTCAGCAATGAGAGAAAAGTAACTAAGACAGAGTGGGTGGGAAGTCCTGGGGAGAGAGAGGAAGGACTTTGGGTCAGAATGAGACACAGCGTTTGCAGGATACCCAAACAGGAGAAGCAGGCAGTGAGGACAGTAGTCAACACAACAGTGCTGGGTGTTTATGTGCTTGTTGTTTGGGCATTTCAGCTGGGGGTTCTGGGCCTTTCTGGCTAGATTCTGCTCAGTGCTTTTCACTCAGCATCGTGGGTCTGAGGCTTTTACCTCTCTTGGCTCTAAATTTTGAGCTCTATTTCTAACCTTTGTCCAGTGGTCCCAAGGAGTGAGGAGCACTGGCTCCAGGAGACCCTATTCTAGAACCCTAGAACTGTGGCTGCAGGCAGAAATAGGTCTCAGATTTGTTTTTAAACAATGCTGCTGCTCAGTATATTCACCATGGTCCCAGCTTCAGGATCCTCAACTTATTTTCTTTCCTCTCCAGCCTTCACTGGTCTAGCCTATGTTGGTGAGTTTTTTTCAGTTTTATCCTTTATGATGATATTCCTCCATCCTTTTGATGGTGTTAGTTTTCCTTTCGTGGACCAGATTATTATTCTGGCTTACTCATTCACCAAACATCAAGGTCACTGATGCTTGGGAAGAATTCCTCTCTCTGATTCAACTTTTTGTGTCCTCTTCAGCAATGTGAAGGTGAGCAACTGTGGTTCAACCTGGCAGACAGGCTCGTTCCTAGATACTGAGACACTCACATCTGGAACAGGGCTCTGCAGATCTGAAATCATGGTGCTGAATAAATAAACATTTTGATACCTCCTGAAGAAAATTCTAATTCATGGGCTCCTTGCTGCTTCATGCTTTGAAATGTCATATACATCAGCAGCCTGAGCTCAGTTTTTGAGGATGTGAATATTTATACATGGTTGATATAATGATGTCCCCACTGTGTTTGGGTTTTCTCTCTAGAATGCTCCAACAGAGCCTTATTGTTATGACTTGTGTTTGGATGCTCCCTGGCCAAGCCTCATGCAATCATGGATATGGCTGAATTTAGCATTTGTGATTGGTTTATTGTCTAGCGCTGGGATTGGTGGTATGAGTGCTGCACCTGCCCACGGGCAGAGCAGACATACAGCATAAGGACAAGAAGGAGGCTGCTTTCTCTTTTTAGCCCTTTTTGCTCTTGTTGCTTGTGGCTGCCATGAATAGCTGCCCCTCAGCCATGCCACCCTGCTTTGGAGCCCACTGACTATGAACTGAAACCTCCAAAAAACTGTAAGCTAAATAAACCTTCCCTTCCCTAGTTTTGGGCATCAGGTATTTTACCTCAGAAGTGAGGGAAAAGTAACCAAGACAGAATTTGTTACCAGGAGTGGGGCCATTTCTGTGATTATACCTGACCATATGGTTCAATAACCCTTGAAAATAGCTTATGAGAAGAGTTTGGAAAGTTTTGGAGATGTCATCTGTGTGCACAGAGCTGGAACAGCTTAGGCCGTTCTGTATGGTAGATTCTGATCAGAGCTCAGGAGACCAAGAAGGCTGATAGTAAAGCCCAGGTTCAGGAGGTTTCTTCTGGGAAGGACTGCACTGGTTGTTGGGCTCCAGACAATGTGTGTTATGGTTTGGCAGAAAGTTTGTCTGCATTTTGCTTGTGTCCAGAAACTTTGCCTGAGACTGAGACTTGAGATTAAGGGTGGTGGACTAATTAATCTGGCAGAAGAAATTTCAAGGCAGTCGAATGTTGAGGCAGTGGCTATTGTTGGAAGCTTTTAGCTGGATTTATGTTGTGAATCAAGAGCAAAGAGCCCAGCAGGTTGATTTAAAACATTGTGAGTTTGGCCAGAAAGGAAGCTCCAGTAAAGCTGTGAACTGTAAAGATAGAGCTGAGATCTTCATTGCTGAGAAGGAACAGCATAGAAAAGATAGCCTGAAGGCATTGCAAAAAGCAGCAAGTCTCAGACCTTTGCAGCCTCCAAACTGCAAAAGTGGAAGACTTTGCTTTGAGGAGAAAGCCTCAGAGCACCATGTTCCAGAATGGCGGTGGAAGCCCCATGAGGTTCAAGAATGACAACAGCATAGAGAATCTGTTCCTCACAATCAGGTTCTGAGAGTGAAGTGACCCAGGTGCTTGACCCCTATGGCCAAGAGAGAGGAAAGTCTGGCTATTGCTCCAGCTAGCAGCAGACCTCAGCATCATCCATGTGGTGCTGATTTTAGGTGCATACAGAATGCAAGGGTTCTGAGGTTAAAAAGGCTTCCACCCTGATTTCAGAAGGCCTGGGAGGCCAGGCAGTGTGCCCATGAGAGGACAGTGTGTGAAGCTGTGAGTGTGAAGACAAAGGTGTAGTGGAGATCCCAGAAGTTTGGAAAAGCCAGGAGCATGGATTGTCTAAGGAAACCTGCAAGAAGAGACCAAAGCCAGCCCAAGAGAGAAGTGGTGGGAGCTAAAACCACCAGAAGTGCCGTTGGGGTGGACCTACACAAGCACTTTGGAGCTCACAGTTTGCCACATATTGCCTCAGATGCTGGATGTGCAACTATAGGACTTAACATTTGCCCTGTTGGATTTTGGACTTGCTTTGGTTCCAATGCTTTGTATTCCCCTGTTAGTACCTTTTGGAATAGGAATGTTTACCTTGTGTGTTTGCATGTTGGAAGGGTTTAACTTTGTTTTCATTTGTACAGGGTCTTGCAGCTAAGAGTTTGTCTTACATCCAGGAGGAGACTCAGGACTTGGACTTTTCAGCAATGCTGAAACTATTAGGATTTTGGCAACTCTTGAAGATGGACTAAATGTCTTTTGTATAAAGGATGTGTATGAGTCTCTGGGGGGCCAGGGGTGGAATGCTATGGTTTGTATTTGGATGCCCCCCTAAGCCTCATGCAATCATGGACATGGCTGAATGTAGCATTTCTGATTGATTTATTGTCTAGCGCTGGGATTGGCAGTGTGAGTGCTGTACTTGCCCAGGGGCAGAGCCAACATACAACATAAGGCCAAGAAGGAGGATGCTTTCCCGTTTTTTCCCTTTTTGCTCTTATTGCTTCTGGCTGCCATGAATGGCTGCCCCTCAGCCACCCACCCTGCCTTGGAGCCTGCTGAGTATGGACTGAAACCTCCAAAAATCTGTAAGTTAAATAAACCTTCCCTTTCCTAACTTTGGGCATCAGGTATTTTATCTCAGCAATGAGAGGAAAGTAGCCAAGACACCTATGCAGTCAAAACTAATCAGTCAGAGCCGAGTCGGAATACTAGTTCCATCACTCATTACCTGGAAGTCTGTGGTTCCTTCTCTTAATATCATTGTGTCTTAGTTTTCTCACCATAAAGGGCAAAATTCATAGGGTTATTGTTGTTGGAAAAGATAAGATATTCTGCTACATGAAACAAGTCCAGGGAAAATGCCAACAAACACCCCTCCCTCTCCTTGACAACAGAAGGCCAGCGTGTCCACTTCAGTAGCTACCGCATGGAGACCCTGAGCACTTGAGCCACTGCAGGTTTGAATGAGCTGGGCTGTCAAGTATACTTGCTGCTAATGCAGACTGCACACCAAAGAGGTAGCATTTTAAAAAGGACATTGAAAGAATATAAGGCTGAGATGAGTGGCAAGTGTGAGCCCAGCCTAGGCAACTAACAACTTAGTGAGATCCTGTCTCAAAATTGAAAAATGAAAAAAAAGTGCAGGGAATGTAGCTCAGTGTAAAGGCCCTGAGTTCCATCTTCAGTACTGAAAAAAAAAGGGTAAAATATTTTACCAATGTTTTAAAATATTTATTATACTTTGAAATGTAAACACTTTTGATAGTGTTGAGTTAAATAGAGTCTATTCTCCTTCCAGTACTATCACATTGGAATTAATTATTGGAATTAATTTCACCTGTTTCATTTTACCTTTTGCATGTAGCTACTGCAAGATTTAACACTGCCTATGTGACTCGAATTCTATCTCTGTGGATGTCTCTGCTGCAGACACAGGAATAATCCTGAGGGTTTCCAGCATCTGAGGCTGTTCACTCCCCCTCTGCCCTCACTGTGCCCCTGGTACCTTCCCTGTGCATCACCTGGTACCAACATCCTCAGGCCTGACTCTCTCGCTGAACCATGATGAACCAAAAACTCACCCCCTACCATGTCCTCCCTTATTCCTTCAATCAATAGTTTTTGATGATTCATTGGCAGCCAGGCAGTGTGCTAGAAAGCGGGGGAAGTAGCAGTGGATGAGACAAAGACCCTGATCTACGTGTGGTTCCTTGGAACGATCCACCTTCTAGGAGGTCCCTCCTGACCACATGGCTCCCCGCCCCCATACTCCAACCTCCCATAGTGCCCTGCTTTCACTTTGTCATAGTCTGTATTACACCTGATATGGTGTTGAGTTTTACAAATCACACCAATTATTTTGAAATAATAGTAGATTCTCATGCAGTTGTAAGAAGTAAGACAGAAGAAGTACATATGCCCTTTACCCAGTTTACTTCCATGCTGCATCCTACAAAACAAAGCAACTAGGTTCTGGACATTGATTCAACCTCTGATCTTGTTCAGGTTTCCAATTTTAGTTGTATTTGTGTGTGTGTGTGTGTGTTTGTGTGTGTGAGTTTTGCAATTTCATGTTTCTTTCATGTATCCCACCACCATTGTTAGAGTATTCCGGCCCATGTTGCCCTTGGGTAACCGTGCCACTTCCCTCTCACTGCAGCCCTCTTCATTGCCTGGCCACCACTGGTCTGTTTATTCTTTCTCCTTTCCTTCTTCTTCTTCTTCTTCTTCTTCTTCTTCTTCTTCTTCTTCTTCTTCTTCTTCTTCTTCTTCTTCTGCTTCTGCTTCTGCTTCTGCTTCTGCTTCTGCTTCTGCTTCTGCTTCTGCTTCTGCTTCTGCTTCTGCTTCTGCTTCTGCTTCTGCTTCTGCTTCTGCTTCTTCTGCTTCTGCTTCTTCTGCTTCTTCTTCTTCCTCTTCCTCTTCTTCTTCCTCTCTTCCTCCTCCTCCTCCTCCTTCTCCTCCTCCTCCCTCTCCTTCTCCTCCCCTTCCTCCTCTTCCTCCTCCTTCTTCTCCTCTTCCTTCTTCTTTTTTTTTTTCCTTTTTGAGACAATCTCACTATGCAGTTCAGGCTGCCCTAGCACTCTCTTTGTAGCCCAGACTGGCCTTGAACTCTCAGTCGTCCTCCTGTCTCAGCCTCTCGAGTGCTGGGATTACAGGTGTGTGCCTCTATGCCTCGCTTGTTCTTCATTTCTATAACTTTGTCGTTTCAGGAACTTCTATAAATGAAGTCATACAGTGTGTAAACATTCCAGACTGGCTTTCTAAACTCTGAATGATTCTCTGGAGCTCATCTAAGTTATGTGTTTGTTCCCTTTCATTGCTGAACAGTATCCCACGCACGTGTGTACCAGAGTTTGCTTAACCACTCACTTGCTGAGGGATACCTGAGCTATTTGTGGTTTAAAACTACTTTGAACAAACATAGGATTTATGAGGACATTTCCATTTCTTTGGGATAAATAGCCAAGAAGCAATTTCTTAGTCATTTTCCTGCTGATTTACTATCATCTTCACTGAAATATTGATTCTTTGAGGTCAGCTGTTGTGTCTGACATGATAACACTCAGTGTTAGGAAATGATAAATAAAATATGGATGGACAGGAAGAAGGAAGGAGGAAGAGCGAGAAAAATAAAAACCTATCACTGCGACCCTGCCTCAAAAAACCAGGGCCGGGAGCTTGGCTCAGTGGCTTAAGCGCCTGCCCTGGCAAGCGCAAGGCTGTGAGTTCAATCCCCGGTGCCGCAAAAAAAAAAAAAAAAAAAAAAAAAAAAAAAACCTATCACTACTGTCTGTTGTCTGTCATTCCCACCCCTAATCATTTCAACTTCATTATCTTTAAATTTTTTGGAATGAGCCCAGTGACTTTGGTGCAGTATAGTGCCTGGCACACAGTCGTTGCTTAGCGCATGTTTGTAAAGTGACATAATGAATGCTCTGGAGAGCAGATGAGCTCTCCTGTCCACCTACTGCATCCGCAGCACTCAGGCACGGGCACTCACACACACGCGTGCGTGGCCCATGACAACCCTGGCCTTGTCTGTGTGACTGCATAGGGAAATTACAGATGAAGGGCTTGGGGACCCAGTTGCTCTGTGGACTCATTCCAGTGAGAATATGCAGGACGCACTTGAAGTAAAGAATGCTTCTTTGTGACTCATTAAACGCCTCTGTGTTTCTCTCTATTAGGCATGTGTCTGCCGTGCCCCGCAAAACTATGGCATTCAAAAGTGAAAGAGTCAGGCGGAAATAAAAACATTCCACTTCAGTGCCTAACCCATGTGACCCTTAATTTGAAATAAATCTGTGACAGCCTTCAGATACTTCTTTCAGATGGCTGTGGAGAAAGGCTTGACTTGTCCTAGTAAATCAGACACAGGCTTCATTATTTTTAGTCTTGTTAAAAATGTTGCCATAGCAACGACACCATCATCCAGGGCAAATATTATCTCTTTAAGTCAATAACACAAGGAGCTGTCCCACAAATACCAAGCACTTTCAGAGAAAGAAATGATTTTCCAATAAATGAATTTCTTCTAAGTCTTCACCATTCATCTTCATTCGTAAGCTCAGAACTCTTCCCTCCGTAAATAAGAGATATTAAAAGCAATATACAACTTTGTAAGATCCAAAACTGACCTTTCTTGTACCTCTTTGAAGAAAATCATTAATTCTATTAGTTCCGTGAAACATGTAATTTTATTTGTGGCTTTTCAATTGACCCACTGGAGGCATAATGATAATTAATTTGACCCTTGGGCAGAGTACTGTGTATACTGAGGGACCAGCGGGAGAGCTGTTTGGGAGTGTGTACACACATTCTCTAAACTCCGAAAACATCGTGTTCAGGGAAGCAGCAAATAGCTGTTCCCGGCTTTCCCGCATACCTGTGGAGCAGGATGACACTCAGTAGGCATTGGTTGGCTGAGTCTGTTAGATTCTACTCTGCATCAGAACTAAATTATTTGGGAATATTCATGAAGATTTACTAATAGAGGGAATTTTGCAATGCTGGTAAATTTCGATCTCCAAATGCATGAGCTTTGGGCCTTAGAAATTACTCCCACTTCCTTTTTTCTCCCACTGAAAAACGTGTTGGTTTTAGTGTCAGACCTCAGATCCACAGGGTGGCTGGGAAGTGGGTTAGGACCTGTGGTGGCATTACTTCACAAGGTTGCTAAGTTCCCACAGTCCCCAAAGGCTTTGCTCCCTCTCTTCTCAGACTCAGATCTTTTTATCCTCACCTCTAACACCTTTGCAGTTGGATACGCCTAATCGCTGCCACTGTGACACAATTCTTTACTGGCAGCTTTGTATTTCTTAGTGGTGCACATAATGTTGATGACCCTCGTGGGAAAGAAAGGACAGCAGTACAGAGTCGCTGTGCACCTCTTCCTGAGCTCTGTGATGATCAATTGATAGACAAGTATTATGAAATGTTTAGTGGACCTCTAGGAAGGAGGCATTTTCAGTATATGGGGAGATGAAGTTTCGGAGACCACCAAGCTGTGTTCCCTTGAGAAGTGAAGCCCCTTGCCTCTAGGATGATGGTTTACAAGACTCATCCTTCTTCACAAATTAGCGATCGTCTGAGTTGAGGTCTGAACAAAATCTTTACAAAACCTTATGGTAATGGAATGACCCTCTTGGATTCTCCATCTAACTTGGCCTCAGCTGTTCTCTTTATAATAGAGTTTCCAAATCTTTATTTTTTAAATTTTATTTGTTTATTTATTTATTTTTGCGACACTGGGGATTGGACTCACAACCTCATGCCTGTCAGGCAGCCGCTTAAGTCACCAAGCCAAACTCCCAGCCCTGGTTTATAGAAGCAGGGTTGCACTGTGTAGCTCAGGTTGGCCTTGCGCTCCCGTTGTAGCCCAAGCCGGCCTCGAACTCACAACGCTCCTCCTACCTCAGCCTCCCAAGTGTGAGTTTGCAAATCTTTATGTTTTGGAGCTGGAGAGGGAGTTCATGAGTCCTGTAGTCTAACACTACCATGTTACAGATAAGGAAACTGAGGCTGAGAGAAGCTACTTGCCCAGGGGCAGGAAGTTGTGCCACTGAGAACCAGCATGGCTGATCTGGGAGGAGCGTTTCCAGGCATACAGCGCTCACCCTGGCTGTTACATGACGAGCAAACCCATCTGCCATCCTGTGTGACCAAGACTTTAGAAATCGATAGGTTACAAAGTGATGATGGGCTTCCATTTCTCCCAATGTAAAAAAGGATAAACAGTAATTGATTCACAGAATTGTTGGGGAGTTTAGAGATGACAGATGAAGAGCAGAGTGGATTCCTAGTGCCCAGTGCAGAGCAGATATCTGATAACCGGATATGGTCATTCTTTTTTTTTTTTTTTTTTTTTTTTTTTTTTTTTTTTTTTTTTTTTTTTTTTTTTTTTTTTTTTTGTCTTTTTGAGACAGGGTCTTGCTATGCAGTTCAGGCTGGCCTGGGGCTCACTTTGTAGCCCAGGCTGGTCTCAAACTCGCAAGGACTCTCTTGCCTCAGCCTCCCAAGTGCTAGGATTACAGGCATGTGCCACCATGCCTGGCTTTCAGAATTGGTCATTCTTGCACAGTGAGCACTGAGGAGAGGAAGTCAGTGATGCTGGAGCCCGGCATCACACGGGCCTTGGAGCTCAGGCAAGAAAGGTGCTGTGGGCCTCTTTTTGTTGCGGTCATTGTTGTGTGATTCTGCAGATTCCAAGATCTATGTTTCCAAACCTAAAAGCCTGGAGCAGCCCTCTTCAGAAACACAGCTCTCAGCTTTCAGGCTAGCAGTGGCCCAACAAATTCGGAAGATCATGGCAGGTAGTGCTCTGTCCCACAGGCCCCAGCTCTGATTGTGCTACTCATAGGCTGAAGGACTAAAGAAAGTCCTTTGTTTCAAGCCCAGTTCCATTGTCTGTAAGGCCCAGGTAATAATCCGATTCTAGACAGAGTGGGGCATTGATGAGCACTGTTACAGATTTTGAAAACTGAACCCTTCAATGAGTAGTGTATCTGCTTACAGGATACCCTTCTTTGTGGAAAGTGAAATGTTCAAACTTCTTTATTTAGTTACGTCAGTTATTTAATATGCATGTTAGCCATCTCTGGCCATGTCATGATTTGCTGTGATATGTAAACTCCTGAGGGTGTAGATGGTGTCTGCTTCATTTGCTTTTTAGGGCACCCAGAAGAATGCCTTCACCGAGTAGGTTTTTAATCCATTTGCATGCTGTTGTTGCAGACTGGAATATAAACTAAGTCACATGCTCGTGGAAAATGACTATTCTGTTCTTAACTTTTTTAGAGTAAAAAAAAATCAAATGTTTCTCTTAGAACAGTCTTGAAAGTTCTCCTGTGCAAAACAGATAAATACTAGTTTATTTTAATTTAAAAATATTAATACCAGCTGATTTTTGATAATAAAAATCTGGCCAATGTAGAAAGAGTGGAAAATGCTGAAAAGTTATATAAAAGAAATGAAAAGTCAGTTTTAATTCCCACGACTCATTTTAAGATATTATTAGTATTATCTACTACTTTACTACCTGTAAGATGCTCAACATTTCCTCTCACCATGATCTTCATCTTTCAGTTAGTGATCTCTTGTTCTTTCCAGTGAGAATTACTGCTTTGTTATTTTTCAGTGAATTGAAACATGCTGTGAGTTCAAGGAGAGAGTTTGCCATGAGCTGCTAGTGACTTGCTCCTATTCAAAGGAAACTGTGGTTACCAGAAAGGAAAACTTAATCCATTTTGCCCCAGTGCATTTATTCTCTCAAAACCAGGTGAACCACCTCTGCGGATTTCACTGGGATTATGTCACCCACCGAGGCAACTTTCTGTTTTAGTAGGTGATGTTAAGAAACAAAACAACACCCTTTCAGTTAATCGGTTTTGGAAAATAGAGACTGGCTTTATTTTCCACAGCTTTGATGTGCTTAGTAGTTCCTGTAAGGATTTGCCTCTCTTTTGCTTTGATTGACAAGACCTTTCCTCTATATTTGGGCATCTAACCAGCCCCATAACAGAGGGTAGAGACGTTTACCCAGTGCAGACTTCTACCACTCATTGTGACTTTCTTAAACCTTGGGTATAAGTCTCACCTCCAAAAGAAGAGTTGGGCCCATCAAGATCAGGTAAGTGCCTCTCCACTTTGTAACTTCATTTCTCCTGCGGGGAAATGAAGAACTTCTATGCCCAAGAACTTCTGTGATGACAGGTCAGAGGTAGAAGCTATGAGAGCAGATTGGAAATGCTGCATGGCTTAGTGACAATGACTTGGGGGCATTCAACAAATGCAGCGCCCACTCTCACTTAGACATCCAGGTATGTTCAGAAAATGACAAAGATCCAGTGATAATAGCTTGGGATTATATTTTTAATGCTTTTGAGGCTTCCCATCATTTTGAATTTAAATTTAGTCACAAATAGGGGCTGGGCTGGGAGTTTGGCTCAGTGGCTTAAGTGCCTGCCTGGCAGACATGAGGTTGTGAGTTCGATCCCCGGTGCCACAAAAGAATAAAACAAAACAAAACAAACAAATATGACAATTAGGTGCTTATTACAGTGGAAGTGTAGAGCAGAAGCAGTTTGCAGTAAATAGGACACATTTTTTATGAATGGCCACATTTATGCACCCATGTTTTTTTGGTGGGCTGGGTTAGAAACAACACTTGTTGGCCATGCTATTATTAATATTCATCACCTCCCCCATTCATTTCTCAACTATGACATTGAAACTATAATTTCGAACCAAGTGTGAAGCATGGAACCCAAATACCCTGAACCTGAATAAAAATAATTTCTGTGCACTCATGTATTGTCTTAAGATAGGCGTGACTTTTGGTGTTATTCATATTTCGTGTTAATTTTGGAGAGATCATTAGGATACATTTTTGTTTTTGCCATAGAAGAGCTCAGCTTTTTAATTTTTCTCTCTAGTTCTTTCTTAATATATTTTTATTCATGCCTATTGATTTTACAAAATATTGGGTTTCAATGTGGCATTTTCATCCATGTGTATATTCTAATCATATCCATCTCCCTTTAAATTTCTTTGACGTATAAGTTAACTGCAGCAGTGGAGCTGCAATAAGCAAAGTACAAAGAATGCACTTGTATGGCTGGGGATCTAGAGAGATTCATGGAATCTATGCTGGAGCCAGTTACGGAAGACTTTGGGCACCAGTGTTGGGGTTTGATGTGTATTTACATTTCCTGGCTCGCTTTTCCTGAAATGCAAAGTACAAGGTCCCTTGGACAGGAACAAACGCATCTTGGCTCTGCCACTTGAGGCTGTGGGGTATCTCAACTCTCTTTCCTTTCCCTCTCTGGAGGAACATCATGAAGCCCGCATGCCTCTTCCTGGGCGCCATGGTCCTGCTCTTTCTGGGTGGCTGTGGCTCTGTCCTTGGCGCCTCCAGTGGTGAGCTGCGTACCTTTGTGGGCTGTGCCGTGAGGGAATTTACCTTCCTGGCCAAGAAGCCGGGCTGCAAGGGCCTTCGGATCACCACGGATGCCTGCTGGGGCCGCTGTGAGACCTGGGAGGTGAGTTGCTAGGATAATGGCTTGGTTGGCAGAGCCTCCAGGCCCAGTCGCGTGGGCCTGATTCTTAAGCATTCACTGTTTCAGTAGTGGGAACTAGAACCTGGGCATCTGCTCTTCCCTGTAGATTAAAAAAGCACTAGCACAATTGATAGGCAGCTTGCAAAAATGATGTAAAAATATCATATTTCCCTTCCCAGAAAGCACTATCCGATGAGTAACTTGGTTGATACAGTGGCTGTGTATTTAGTGATATCTCTGGGAGGTCAGAACTTGCTACTTTTCTACCCATTTCGCAGGTCACATGGAGGATTCAAAGGGTGACTGTCAAGTCACAGAGAATTGGTATAAAGTTGGGGATCAACTCTTGGTTCCAGTCCTGTAAGCCTCTCTCCTCCCTCATCTGGGACAAAGTTAGCCAGTTACTGAGAAGGGGACCTGGGCTACGTGGTGAGCGAGGGGGACCCAGACTTCTTCTGCATCTTCCTCTATTCCCTGGCGACCTCAGGGCATCACCAACAGAGCCACCAAGTCCCTTTATTTTCAGTTATACCTGGTCTTTTATTGAAAATGGGCCTAAAAAATCTCAAATAAAGTTGAAATCCTGGTAGGCTGTGATGAGCTCTTAGAGGGAGGAGGAGAAGAAGGGCACATCACACCTTGGATGATTACTGGATGCCACCAATCCGC
>RJWM01033807.1:0-20250 GCA_004363535.1 Dasyprocta punctata
AAAAACGAACCCTTCTCCACCTTTGGTGGGAGTGTAGACTGGTGCAACCACTGTGGAAATCAGTCTAGAGATTCCTCAAAAAACTAGGATTGGAAATCCCCTTCAATACAGCTATTCCCCTTCTGGGTATTTTCCCAGAAAAATTAAAAGTATCATGTCACAGCGATATATGTACACCCATGTTTATAGCAGCACAATTTGTAACAGCTAAATCTTGGAAACAACCAAAATGCCCATCAACCACAGAATGGATGAAAAAGATGTGGTATTTTTATACAATGGAATATTACTCAGCTATAAAAAAGATGATCTTGAGGCTTTTATAGGTAAATGGAGGCAACTCATGACTATACTCATAAGTGAAATAAATCAAACTCACATTTGTAAATATCATATTGTCTCCCTACTGTAAAAAATAAATAACAATTTAAAAAAACTGAAGGAGTAATAAGATCCAAAATGTACAAGAGGTATTTTAATAAGGAAATGGAAAGAAAGTGCTCAAAATACATATAACTGTATGTATATGTAAGTATGCAAGATAGATAACCATACTACTAATTCTCTGTTAGTTCATTAGAAAGAATAGTTTGTGTTGTCATTGTTTGATTGTCTGATTTTTTATGCCTATATTTCATAACTTGAACAACTATTTCTAAGATAACAATATGTAATATATTAACTAGTATCGATTTCTTACTTTTTTTTGAAATTCTGTAATACTTCTACCTTTTTTTCTGTTTTGCTTTTTTAAAATTAAAAAAAAAACTTCTCTTTTATTAACTCACAATTCTGTGGATCAGAACTCTGGGCCTTAAGTGGGTTTCTGCCTTAGCATCTCATATGATCAAAGTCAACACATTGTGGGGCAGGACTCTCATCTGGAGACTAAGGGAGATGAGCTCGTTCAGGTGGCTGCATTAGAGGACTGAGGATATTTCCTTGTGGGCTGCTGCTGCAGCTCTGCCCTCGCTAGGCCATCCATACTTCTCACATGGCCTACTCCATCTTCAAACAGAAGGAAGAGTCAGCCTGTGTAGTGGAATGGAAAGAAAACAAAATGGAAACAATGTATTTGATAAGGGATTAGTATCTACTAAGTATAAGAACTCATGCAACTCAATAGCAATAAACAAACAAATCCAAATACCCTCATTAAAAGATGGGCAGAAGAACTAAATAGTTTGCCACAAAAGACATAGACACGGTCAAAAGTATGTGAACAGGTGCTCCACATCACTGGTGCTCACAGGCATACAAATCAAAACCATAATAAGCTGCCCTCTTGCACCTCCCAGGACAACTACTATGAAGACAAGGATGATAGCATCAATGGAGATGCAGAAAAAAGGCAACCTGCACACATGTGGGGGTGTGAGTTAGTATATCCATTATGAAAATAGCACAGCACTTCCTCAGAAAATTAAAAATGAGTGAACATGTGATCCAGCAATGCTCTGTACCCATGCATCTGCCTGACTCCCCACCTCATTGCAGCATACTTGATGGTAATCTGCTCCTCCTGACCTTCTCGACTGTATCAGTCAGGGTTTATTAGAAAAACAGATATAACACAAGATATACAACTGTATAAAAATCTTAAGATTGACAGCCGGGCGTGGTGGCGCACGTCTTTAATCCCAGCACTCGGGAGGCTGAGGTAGGGGGAGCGTTGTGAGTTCGAGGCCGGCTTGGGCTACAATGCAAGTGCAAGGCCGGCCTGAGCTACATAGAAAGACCTTGCCTCAAAAAACCAGGGCCGGGAGTTTGGCTCAGTGGCTCAAAGCGCCTGTCTGACAGGTGCGAGATTGCGAGTTCAATCCCCGGTGCCGGGAGAAAAAAAAAAAATCGTAAGATTGGCTTACAATGGTCAGCCACAAAGTTAAATAAAAGAGCATACAAAGGGTGTTTGCAAGCTGGAGGGTGAAGGGTCCAGCCCAAGGGCTGGAGCTTACTGCAGGGTCCTCAAGTCCACATCATGAGGTCAAGGGGTCTATGACAAAAGGCTAAAAAGTCTACAACAAAGGCTAAAGAGTCTATGACAAAGCCAAACAGTTTGTGCCAAAAGCCAGGAGACAACGTGCAAGCTAAAAGCAAAGACTAGAGCTCCTCCAAAAAAGCAGCAATCAGTCCCTCTTCCTTTGCCTTTTATAGTATGCAGGCTGCTCCCCTGGGGTGGGGGTAGCTCTCCGACCATCTGCCTGCCCTCCTGTTGCACAGGCCAAAGATGTTACAAGCTAAGGACCCTGACCCCCTGCTGAATCACTTAGTTAAAGTTTTGACCTTCTCAAATTGACACAATAAACAATATGCTAAAAATGATAACTGTTCTCTACACCCCAAGATATAGAGCTGCTAAGTTACTTAATTAAGCTTTTAGACTTCTCAAGTTGACACAATATATAGGTACTTATTTACACAGACATTATTAAGGATCAATGAAAGAAAGCACTAAGAAATACTAGGCAACTATGTAGTAAACACCATTGCTAAAGAAAAACTTAATCATTGAATAATAATGGTTAACATGAAGGTCCAAAAACATTGAAACTTAATATTTTTCTAATTTTTAAAAATTAGAAAACTGAGTTCTAGAATTAAGAGTAGTGTATATGATATTAGTCTTGGGCAAAATATTAAAATGGACTATGAGCGCCATGGTGAATTCGGCCTCGAAAATAAGGAAAATAATCAGTAGAAGCAGTGAGAACTAGTCATTCCAAACTAACCAAATTTGTGATGGTTTTCATTAAGTGGGTTGGAACAATGCTTTCAGCAAAACACCTAACAAAAATCACAGCATCATCATAGATGAGACTAAGAACTGTGAACTATCAGAACATAACTGAGCAAGAAAGCCTACACAGGGCTGAATTAACTGCATCTAAAACTCTTCATCAAAACAGAGGTCAACTTGAAGAGGAGTTTCCACAGTTACATCAGGAGCTTAACAGCAGCTCTGCTCTCTTTGACACTTTTATTAATGACTAAGTCAGAAGGCATTCTAATTGAACTTGTCAGTTAAAATAGCTAGAAAAATTTATGAAGGTAGTGAGCAACAGAAGAAATCAAAAAATCCCAGAAAACCTAAAGTTCCAGGATAGTATCAAGAAAATGAAAGTAAATGAGAGGATTTGACTTACGATCTTTTTACCTAAGATGCTACAAAACCAATACGCATTCATAAAAATTGTTTTGCTCTTTCCCGAGGCTAGTACGATGCCTGATACAATAGTCTCTTGTGATGTTGGTCAAGGAGCTATACAACTCTGTCACTCATGTGACTACAAGGAGACACAACCAATACTCTACAGGATGCTCTTTTGGCAGGGTTTTTGGATACAGAGTTTTGTTTTGTATTTTTGCATCCCAGCATCTTAGATAAATTACATGAGGTACTCAATACTGTATTATAAGGGTTTGTGTTATATAATTTTGCCTAACTATAGGCTAATTAATATAAGTCCTTTGAGCACATTTAAGGTAGGCAAATCTAAGCTATGATGCTTGGTAGGTTAGGGAGATTAATGAATTTCCACCTACATTATTTTCAGTTTACAATGGGTTATTAGGATGGAATGCCACTGTAAGTCATATTAATTCTTACCATCACTGGAACAAAATACCCAACACCCACAATGTGGAGTAGGAGACGCTTATTTTGTCTGGGAGTTTCCATGTGTTCAGTCCATGGTAGGCCAGCTCCAAGGCAGAAATGGCTTGGTAGAAGGGTCTGGCAGAGGAAAACTGCTCACATCATGTCAGCCAGGAAGCAGAGTGAGAAGGAAGGAGCTGGGGTCAGGAATACACCCTTCCAGGTTACAGCCCCAGTGACCACCTCTTCTTCCAGCACATTCAGGTATATAAATGCATTTTCAACTGCAGCATTTCCAATTTACAGTGTGTTTATCAGGATGTGACTCCACTGTACTACAAGAAGCATCTGCACAAATAAAATGGAGCATTTCACTCACTATTTCACCATGGGTGGGACATTGCTAAACAAGAGTTTACATTAAGACAACAGCAAGAAGAACAGGCACTTATGTTGGCTCCATCTCTAGTCTGAGTCATATGATCATGTGAATGCAAAAATCCATTTTTCTCAAGGCAGATTACAGATATAGGATCATTCCAATGTCATGGAAGTAAATATTTTCCCCTCATGTATATGGGAGTAGTTTGACAGGTATTTTATATTCCAGGTGCTGTGCTTTAATAAGGGCAAATTAAATCATCTGAAGTCTCAGCAAATCAGTTACCAGAAAGAGAACTGTATAGAAAACCAAGCAAATGAGTGACATATTTTTAAAAAGGGGTGTTTGACTTAGAGAAGACGTGATTAGAAAAATAGTGGGATAGCTGTGGTCTGTGGTTAACAGGCTCTCAGGTAGAAGGAGACTAGGGCCAATCAAGGTGCAAATTATAGCCGGATTGATTTTGGCTAAGTGTAGGGAAGGGCTTCCTCATACTCGACTGGCCCCGAAATAGAATGCATTCCCAGAGTGATGGAGGGATGCACACTTCATGAAGACTTCAGGCAGATCCCAGGTAATTTTCTCTGGAGTACGTTATACACAAGCACATGTAAAACTGGCTTGAGAAAGGAGAAATACCAGTTGGTATGCATTGCTGTCTTCTTAGCCTCTTCTCATCCCATGACTGAGTGCACCTATCTGTAATAAGTAGGGGATGTAAGTGGACAGTGTCACTGAGTAAAAGGACAAGTTACAAGCAATTGATGGAGGTTTGCAAACAATTATTTCATAGAATGCAGGTGTTTTATATGCTGGGATGATAAATAAAGTGCCACTGTGTCATCACAAAAAGAATGGTTTGCTGCTAAAGAACACTGGGTCAAGGGGATATTTACTCACAGATTCTCTATGCTTTGTGACGAGTACAGGCACATAGCCTAGTTGCTACAGAATTCAAAACATCAAAACCAGTGGGGCAAAGTAGAACATGTTTATAATCCAGCTGCCCATAAGGCTGAGGCAGGAGCATTGCAAGTTCAAGGCCAGCTTGGGCATCTTAGCAAGACCTTGTCCCAAAATAAAAATTAAGATGGGCTGAATTTGTAGCTCAGTAGTAAAGGACTCCTCTAGTGTAAGGCCCTGGGCACAATCCCTAATATCACAAGCAAAATATATGGCAGTCAGGGAGGGGTAAGCAAGGTCGAGTTACACCCACTTGTGACTCTGCTTTGATGCTAAAATCAATTGCCCACAAAAGCTAAGACAAAATTTTCAAAATTTTGATTTATTTTCTAGATCTCACAGAATTCTTGAGTTATATTTAATATAAGAAAGACTGGTAAAGGATGTGACCTTTGAATATAGAACAAGATTATGGTATAACTAAATTTTCTTTAACTAAATCTTCTTATAACTAAATCTTTTTCTTTAAAATTGTCTACCATTTCAAATATGTGAAATACAGTAATTCTACATCAATTTATCTTGGAGGTTCACTCAGATCATGACATTATTGATTTTAAAATATGACATCTGTCATTTCTTAAACATAAGTGAAGACAAAATATATGCTCATTATCTTTTTGAAACATCTATCCTTTGTAAAATTTGTCGGTAGAAAGGATGAATGTACAGATCGACAGAGAGAATAAAATCAACTTCAAGGTCACTAAGCGTCTCAAACATGTCAAAACATCACATTTCCAGAATTTGGGATTCACTCATTTTGAATCCCCATCAATCCAAGGGTAATTAAAAAGGTTCTGTACTGTAATTTAAAAGATTCAATTAGAACATGAGGGTGTTGGTGGAAACATACTTTCTATTTTAAAATTTTGGTATTTTTATCTGCACTAGGAAAAGGGTACTAATTCTGAGGGAGATTTGTGTTATTCATTATTATATCAGTCAGTGGTCTATTGAGGGGATACCGCTGGAAACTCATGAATTTTTGCACCCGGAATGGAAAAGATCATTTAAAATACCTTCACTCAGCTTCAGCCTTGCGAGGGCCTATGCATCTGGGTTCTACAGACCGAGGTCCAGATCTAGGACTCAGGCTTCAACACAGTGACCAGATGGTAAGAGGACCCAAAGTAAACAAAACCAAGAGAAGCCGTGATGAGTGCTTGGCAGGTAGGCACATGAGCATAGCTGTCGCACCACTTTCCTATGTGTGTTTTCTAAGCCAGAGACCCAGTGGTTTTTCAGTGCATCGCGTTCTGCCCAAGGCTTGATGCAGTTATCACTCCGGGCTTTCTAGTAAGAAGAGGTAAAACCAAAAGACACATGCTTCTCTTCCAGAAGTAGAATCGACCTGCACACCTGCAAATCAGTGAACATGGAAATCGCGCTCAGAACAGACCACAGGAAGGACACAAGCACAATATTCAGTGTGTGCCCATGAATGCTGCAGAAAAGCCAAGCACAGGCCCACAAATGTGAGAGAGTTCTTGGGAGAAAGTGGAAGTTGAATGCTGGGACCTAGAAGGGAGAAGATAGGGTAGGTATCCATGGCAGGACTGTGGAGCAGTGTGAGGAATAAGAGTCACATTTACGTCTGTGAATACACCCACAAACACATGATGAGCTATCATTTCTATTATGTAAGAGAACATTGAAAGCAATGACGTGTTTACTATGTGTTCTGGCTGGGTTCTGGGAGGAAACAAACAAACTGAAACTATTCATTTAACTTTTTACTTATTTCTACTTTTGTGTTTATGTCCTTTCTTTCCACAAAGGAATTGAGGCAGCAGCTGGGAAATATAATATATCATAAAGTAAATGCCTGGGGGAAAGTGATAAACCCAGGTATGACTGCGGGGTTGGCCAGCGGAAAAGCGCATTATACCAACCAGAGTAGCAGGCACCTGAATTCGCCAAAGATACTTCTGCACCAATGGGAACCGAATTTGCAGTTCAGGAGAGAAATTTCGTCCTTGTGTTCGCATAAAGAAACCACCTAAAGAAGTGCTGGCTGGTGGCTTTCACTCCATCTTCAATCCTATGATCAATAATGCACATGACCATTTCTCTAATGTTCTTAATGTAGTATAAAAATTATTCAGTGACACAATGTGCTAAAAGTGTACAGTGCACCTTTCACGCTGCAGATCTCCAATCATCTGGACATCTTGATACAAGAGTAAAATTTGTAATACATACAGAAATGGGTGAACTACACATTCTTAAGTCTATCCTTACTCGTTCCATGAATTTAACTGAGCGCCTGCAATGTTGTTGCCATTGGGCAGTGCATGATATTCCATTGAGAGGAAGTAAAATAAAAACCAAAGAAATAATTAAGATAATTTTTCTTGATGAACACATGGGAAAATCTCCATCAGGAAAGGTGGTGGAGAACATGATGGGGGTGTGTGTCGCTATGCCAGAAAGATTCCTCATGAAAGCACTTTCTTTTTCTCTTTTTCCCTTTTTTTTTTCTTTCTTTCTTTCTTTTTTATTTTTGTTTTTTGTTTTTTGATGCTTTTGAGACAGGGTCTCACTATGCAGTTCAGGCTGGTCTTCAGTTCACTTTGTAGCCCAGGCTGGTCTTGAACGCACAACAATCCTTCTGCCTCAGCCTCCCAAGTGCTGGGATTACAGGCATGCGCCACCATGCCTGGAGTTTTTTTTTCTTTTTTTTTTATGAAAGCACTTTCAAACATGACTGCACTTGAGTGGAGACAACAACAAAGTGGTAAAGGAAACCACAGGGCTACCTGGAGAAGAGGAGACATAGAAAGGAAGTGCACCTGTGACATAATGGCAGGAAGACCAGTAGGTTAGCCTCATCCTAAATGATATTTCTCAAGACTAGGCTTTAGTGAAAATTTGATATAAAAGAATTCCTGTTGGAGACCACTACAAAGCAGCTCTGAGCAGGATTTAAAATGAACTAATTGGCTTGCTATGTTTATCTGTGAGCCTGTCCTAGGCCTAGGACCCTTGTCTGGCAACGGGAGCTGATTCATAGTAAGTGAACCTCTATGAATCACTGGTCCTGCCAGAGGCCTGTAGTGGCCTCTGAGGCCAGAGATACCTCAAAGGGCAAGATAAGGCCACAGCTGAAGACACTTGGCTCAAACCCAATTAAGTAGATAGAGACCATAGCTACAGACATCTCACAACTGCAGGCATCTCACTCCCACCATAAATGTCATCATGGAGATAAGACGGTTTTCCTTAATTGGCACAATTTACTACTTGGAGAAGTCCTTGAAGTGACTCCCAAGGTCCTGCTCATTCCCCCACTTTCCTCAGTATCCCCTCTCTTTGTGTATTATGGAAATAAATACAGGCAGCTGAGAGGCTCTTTGTCTTAGCCCTCATCATAGCCTCAGAGTCAAGAACTCTGCAGAGGGTTTTGATCCTCCTGGAACCCTAAAATCATACCACTTGTCTCATTTGTTTAAGCCTTCACTGTATACTTGTTTGGGAGATTGGGGATCTAGGTCAGGTCCCCGATAAATTCCAAGATCATAAAGTCTCCAGAGAACACTTGTAGAGGAAATGTGCTCAGTTCCAAGTCAAGGCCATTTCATGTTCTTGTCCTTGATAATCAGCTCAGTAGAGGGCAGAGTGAGAGTCCTCTTACCAAAGAAAAGAGTGAGGGTGAGTTGGGTCTGAGACCGCTGCCAGACAGAGCCACTGTCTTTTCCAGACGGAGTCGTGTGGGAGAGGTCTTCAAGGGATATACCACAGAACACAACTAAGTTGTTTCAATAAAAATACTTTTTGAGAACCCTCACATTTTAAAATCACCTAGTGCAGCCACAGAAAAATCTCCAGAATGTTGAAACCCTGCTCCAGTCTTGCTGCCTGGTGAATCTTTGAGGATTAACTGACTATAAATTAACAGTTTTAGGGTAAGTGACCTGCAGGATAGAACCAGGTACCAGATATACTATGACTGGATGCTCAGGCTCCCTATCAAAAATGTTGAGTTTGAATTTTAAAGATATTCTGTCTAGCAAAGCAACACCAAATAAACAAACAAACAAAAAAGCATAAAGAATCTACAATTCAGGGCACTTCTTTCTCTTCCCAAAACTATTTTATTGTTCTAGAGAAGATAATTTACATTTTCAATCACAATAGCACAGAATATGCACCCAGAATATTGAAAAATAGCATCAAATATCAGTTACGTAAAACTGAAAGAAAAGGAAGAGCCAACTCCTGAGTTTTATGTAGTTAGAAATATTACGTCTGAAGTAGCGGATCATTTCTGTAGCTTCATTTTCTTTTTTTAGTTTTTTGCTTTATTCTTCCATGTTTGCAGTTCAAATAGTTTACAGTCAACTTGGGAGTGGTTCCATGTACATATTATAACTTCTTTCCTTTTTTTTTTTTTTTTACTTCCTATCCCTTTTTCCCATACTTGTTGATAATATTTGTCTTAACTCATGTTATGGTGTATAGTGGAATTATTAGGTTCCTGGATGTGGCATTTCTTTATTCGTCTCACTTCCCCTTCCTCTCCTCCACATCCCTCACCCTGGTCCCCTGGGCCCCCTTCCCTATTGCAGTAGATCCACCCTCTTTTCCCTTTCTCACCATCTTTTATCATTTTCTTTCTTTCTCTTGCTCGTTTCTTAACTGGGTCTTTAATTCTAGATGGCTTAATTTTTTTTTTAGCTTTTTATATTCTACATATTAGTTTGCTGTCACAGGAGTAACTGGCAATAATTTTTTTCCCATTCCATAGGTTGTCTCTTCACTCTACTGATTGATTCTTTTGCTGTACAGAAGTATTTTAGTCTGATATCCCATTTGTTGATTTTTGCTACTATTTCTTGTGTGACTGAGATTTTTTTCAGAAAATTATTTCCTACACTTCAAGTATTTTACTCTTTTTTTTTTTTTTTTTTTTTTTTTTTTTTTTTTTTTTTTTTTTTTTTTTTTTTTTTTTTTTTTTTTTTTTTTTTTTTTTTTTTTTTTTTTTGTACCAAGGATCAAACTCATGACCCCACACTTGCCAGGCAGGAACTTATGCCGCTGAGCTAAATTCCCGGCCCTGTGAAATTGCTCTGAACATTCTGTTCATTCCTCTCTGAACTCAACTATTTTCTTCATCCTGTCTTCTTCATCCTTACTCTATGAACTTTCCATAGAGTTCTGTGACCTGGTATTTGTTTTCTTCTCCCTTTGTGACCCCTTGCTGGCCTGGGAGAGCTGGATGAACTCAGGCATCTTCTATAATTCTGTCGCCTCGCTTCCCCATTCTTGTATGTATGTTCTTGCTCTTTTCCCCTCCTTTATTTTGGGGGTTACTGCAGGTTGAGAATAAGAAAAATGAGGAGAGTTTGTGGTTTATATGGAGATATTTTTAGTAGACTGTTGCTTCTTTATGAATAATTTTCAGCTTTGTACGTCCAGTGCAAGAGTTCACTTTTTCTATTATTTACTTTAAGTGATTTGGACTCAGTTCTTCTGTCTTGCTGAAAGAATTACTTTTGGTTATAAGACCTTCAATAGACTCAGTCACACAACAATTCTATATGACAGTCCTTGCACTGTAACTGCATCTTTTAAAGGTATTGATATATGAATGCTGTAGATTTTCAGTAGTTGAATCCACTTGAGTTGTGACATAATCGATTCTTACAAAAAATTCTGCAGAGATTAATAAAAGCTGCAAGCAACCTTATATTGTTCCTGAAATATTTTTTCCACAAATTGAGGAGACAGTATCAAATGAATGGTTTATTCTAACAAAACCTATCTATGATGGAGTAACAAATATTTGTAAAAAAAAACAAGACATAATTTTTATCAAAAAGAGAATCACCACAAATATCAATGCCAACTATGAATTTATAAGTTAAAGCCATTTATGAAAATCCATATAAAATCTTAACTTATAAAATTGATAATCTTAATTTATAGATTTTAAAAATCATAATTGATGAAATTGACAGTGAATTAAAATATCGTGTGAAATTCAGTGCAGACTATGACCTGCTCAGCCAATACAGCAGCAAAGCTTGAATACCCATATGCAAATTCTGGACCATATTCGGTGAGAAGACAGCACCCTCTTTTTCTCCTAAGGTCTATAGATTATTCTAACACTTTGTCTAAATAATTATTAATTAGACTTCAATATCTCATTGCTTTTTGCAAAGACTAAATGATAGCCCAAAGATATCCACTGAAAGTTGAATACACTAGACTTTGCCAAGGCGCCGACAGACTTTCTGCCTCTGGACAGCCGGTGGGAGGGTGTTAGCACCCAGGTGGAGGTGCAGGTCGTCCTCTGGATTTTGTCCCTGCAGGAACTCCTGCTATACTTCTTGGGAATCTGTTAGCAGCACACAAGGCGCTGATGCCCTTCACTTGACCTTCAGCAGAGCATCTTCCAGGGCCCCACTGGAGGCAGGAAAAGTTGATGTCACTTTGCTCTGTGGTTGCCTGGGACTTGGTACCAGTCCCCTGAGGCTGTGCTAGAGGAAGGCTGAGGCCCAGCTGGGGGCAGACGGGCATGTCAGAGGAGGCTGCATTTTGCACAGTCTGTGGAACCATTTGGCCTGTGCCACATCAGCAGGAGAGGAAGGTCAGCTCTTCACACTGTATTGCACTGAAAGGCATTGTTCTGTCTTCAGCTGCCGGCCCAGGCATCTTCTCCAAGGAGCACTTTCTTGGTGGACTTCTGTCTTTTTGGTGCCACTGGGAGCCACCAGGCCACCATCCAACACCGACTCTGGGGCAGTGCAGATGTTTGCAGGCAGCGTGGCTGAGCGCCCAGACGAGGCCCTCATCAGGATCCCAGGGGGTGAATAGCAGAGTCCCACCCTCATGGTTATTATCACTCCCATATTCCCTGGAGACAGTGTGGCCTGGGGATGGGCAGTGACCCCAGATGGTCACAGAGGTCCCCTGGCCACAGGCGCAGAGCCGGCCCTGCACCTGGGCATCCTGGACTCGCTCTCCCCGGGGCCTCACAGTGCATCTGCTCATGCAGGAGTCATCAGGTTCAGTACGAGGCAGGCTCCGGGGCACCTAGGCCTGCCGAGTAGATCCCCCTCTCCACAGGGCCTGGGTCTGCAGGTGGGGCGTCCACAAAGCTGCTGCTCGGTGTCGGTGTCACCACGCTGCCTGGAGCACTGTGACTGGCCTCGCTGGCTCTGCCTCTGCAGGACAAGGTTCCCTGGGGGGAAACGCCTGCCAGCTCCAGGCGTTTCTGTTTTGAAGGCAAAGCAGCTCAATCCTTGCAGTCTCACCTGGTAGGTGGTTTGCTACACAGACTTTTAAAATCCCATGCAGTTGTTACATTTAACGATTGTGGCTTAGGTACTCTTTGAACACAGGTATCCGCTCTCCAAAGGGTTTGGTCCTTCCTGTCTCCCCGCCTATGGCCATTCAGTCCAGGCCTGGGTGGAAAACAGTGTGTGCTTATAATACACCTGCGTTTGCACTGTTCTTGTTACTGACTTCTTACTGATTCATTCATTTAGTTGTCAAACACTTAAAGTATATGTATTCCAAGAATATTGAAAGTCCTTTATGTTTATACACAATCAGTTTTTGCCCTAAAGTAATTCTTTAATGAAGTTCAAAAAAAATGTTTTGCTGTTACTGTTTAACTACTGGCAATTTTATCTTGGAGATTATGGCTAATGGAATTGTTCCACTTAAGGGATTTAAAAAAAACTAGTTACTAAAAACTTCTTTGGAAATAAAGGCTAAAATTCCTAGGATTCATTGTAATCATAGCAATTTAACTTCCTTGCTTTTCAAAGTCAGCAGGAAAAAAAGAAGAAAGACAAATTTTATATTAAAGATTTATTAGCATTTATTTGTTTTTTATTCCAGCCTTGACATTGTGTAACACCTCTATTGGAGTACCTGGCTCTTAACAGGGATGGTGAATTGGGATATTTCAAATCTTCCTTTTTCATTCATTTGTCATATCAGGAAGTCTCAAAGTTCTTCCTGAAAACTCTTTTTGGCAAATTATACCTCTAAAAATCCCACTACAAAAAAAGTGTCCCCTCATGTAATTGAAATTAGTCTAAGGGTCTCAGGAGATGCAAAGCCTTGAGACAGAGAACACCTCGTCTTAGGTCTTGGCAGAGATGACTGTCTTTGCTTGCAAGTTTTTGAAGAGTCCTTACTGATTACTCAGACTAATGAGTTTGATTCAAGTTACTTTGAAAGATTTATGAAAAAAAAAACATTTTTAAAAACAAGTCATTGAACCCAGAAGTTTGTAGGTAGTCACTTATTAGTTTTACATCAAATGCATTATGTGTATTTGCAGACAGTTGCCTGCAATCTTGTGGACATTTCAATGAGCATTGATAAATGCGTATACCCATGTAACCATTATCTCAGTCACTTCTCACTTCCCAGAAAGTTCCCTTCTTGGTAACCATTTTTTCCTCCTGCCAGTTGCCATGCTTAGTAATATTTAATATCTTTCAAGTCTCCTTAACATTTTGAGTATCACTCCCCGTCGAGAGTAAAAAGAAAATAAGTTTAAGGAGATGAGAGCACTTGCCTTGTCACGCCACTAGTGACTCAGCATTAACTCGAGTTCGAATGTGGCCTGTCTGACTCTAGTTCCTTAATCACTAAAGAGCACCAAGTCCCCAGATACTTCAAGATTCTCATTTGCAGCATGGAATGTTTGGTAACAGTTTCCCGGGCAGGCCAGTCAGCATCTCCTTTCCTCCCTTCATTCTCTTGGGAGGTTTGCTCTCTCTGTGACCTTTACAAAGCCATAAACTCTGATGGGGTCAGCAGCGTGTGTCAATTTATTTTACCTTCTTGACTCCAGAGACTCCTCCAGGGATGAGGACACAGTGATAACTCAATAAACGTGCGCTAAATAGAGAAAAGTATCATGATTGTGTATTTCTAACTCTTTGTAAAACTCCCTATGTAAGTTTTCCAGTTTTCAAATGATGCTGGAAAACATTTTTCTTTCTCTTGTGATACATCTGGATTGGTAGAGATCTGCAAATCACAGACATCTTCCTAAAGAAAACAAAATAACCTCATCCTTACTCAGAATAATAAGAAAATGCCATCTAGAACCTGTAGTGACTGAACATTTGTTGCCTGCCAGGCTCTGCTAAGTAAGTTTTTTTCCTTACCCTCACATAGTGGTCAAAAGCACAGTCTCTAAAACCAGGCTCCTTGGGTCCAAATCCAGCTGCTACTTCTTATTAGCTGTGTTTTATTTGCAAATTATTTCAGATTCAGGTACTTCCGCTTCTTCATCTTTGAAATGGGTGAAACTTAAAATGGATAGAAGACCTAAAAGCTAAACTACAAAACTTATAAAAACATAGGAATATGTCTTCACAATCCTGTATTTGACAATGGTTTCTTATATAGACACAAAAAGTATAAGCACCCAAAGAAACATGATAAATTGAATTTAATCAAATTAAAATTTTGTACTTCAAAAAATACTACCACAAAAATAAAATAAATAAAATATTAACAGGAAATACTACTGGAGTAGATGAAAACTTCTGAAAATCACATATCCAATAAGGGATTTGTAACTAGTATATATAACCAAATCTTACAAATCAGTAATAAAAGCACAAGTAACTCAATTAAAATATCTGAACATGATGCTGAATAGGCAGAGGATCTGGTTAAATATTTATCCAAAGAAGGTATATAGCGCCGGGCGTGGTGTTGCACGCCTTTAATCCCAGCACTCGGGAGGCTGAGGTAGGCGGAGCGTTGTGAGTTCGAGGCCGGCTTGGGCTACAACGCAAGCGCAAGGCCGGCCTGAGCTACATAGTGCGACCCTGCCTCAAAAAACCAGGGCCAGGAGTTTGGCTCAGTGCCTTAAGCACCTGCCCTGGCAGGCACAAGGTTGTGAGTTCAATCCCCGGTGCCGCAAAAAAAAAAAAAAAAAAAAAAAAAAAAGGTATATAAATATTCAATAGGCACATGAAAGGATCCCCAACATCCTTTGTCAGCAGAGAAATACCAATCTAAACCATAAAGAGATACCTCTTCATACCCACTAGCATGGTTATAATGAAAAAGACATTTAAAAAATACTGTTGAGAATGTGGAGAAACAAACATTTCTACACTGTTATTGAGAACGTTAAATGGTGTGACATTTGGAAAACAGTCTGGCAGTGCCTCAAGAAGTTAAACACAGAGTTATAACTTGATCCAGTAATTCTACACTTATGTATATTCTCAAGAAAGAAGAAAACATACATCTGTACAAAAATTTGTCCATGAGTGCTCATAAAAGCAATATTTATGGTAGTCAAAAGGTGGAAACAACTCAAATATTCAGTATATCCCTACAGTGAAATATGATTTGGCAAGAAAAAGAGATGGAATGTCAGAATACATGTAACAACTTGGATATAAACTGAAAACATGATGCTAAGTGATAAAAATCAGTCATAAAGAACCACATATGGTAAAATTCCATTTATAAGAAACATCCAGAATAAGCAAATTCATAGAAACAGGAAATAGATTACCCCAGGGCTAGGGAGGATGAGGCCACGGGGAGAGCAAAGAGAGGGACTTCAATACAGGAGAGAAAGGGGACAAGCAAGGCTTCTTCTCCGAATCCCAGCTCACAACACAGGAGGGGCCTCTCAAACCTGCAGAGACATGGCTCCCCGCAGATGACCCAGAGGCCTACACAGAGAAAGGCACCAGTGGAATAGAGCAGTGGATGCTGAAGATGGTGAGTGAGCCTACTCCAGTGAGTGATCTCCATTTCATCTGCATGAGAGGGCAATTGACCCCTTTCCATGTTAGAAACTCAGAGCAGCTGTGAGTTGGCTCCAACTAGCAGCTCCCAGTGTCAGGGTAAGGTACTGCTGTGGGAGACACCCAGTACAAGGAGCCAAATTCAAGTAAGCATGAAGCACCAGAGTGTTGCAGGCTGAAAACTCAGGGAACAACCTCACAATCAGAAACCAGAACAAGCCAGAATTTCAGCGGACCTGGAGGTACAGGCCTGCAGGGATTATCTGTCACTCCACCATAATTCTACCACTGGGATCAGTCAACATGGGTCTGGGCTCTGTCTCCCCCTTTGTCTATTAGTGACAACAGAGAATGCCTAGAAGTGGGCTTTTGTTTTTCTTTTTCTTCTCTTTTTCCTTGTTTGTTCCTGTTTTTATATAAGTGTTAACATTGCTTCTAGTTGTTTTGTTACTGTTTTTTTTTTTTCCTGTTCTTGTTTCTGTTTCTTCCTTCTTTCCTTCCTATTTTTACCAGTTTCCCAAAGCTTGGGTGATCTTCCTTTGTTTTTTAGCCTTGCTTTTAATCTCTTTCTCTTTTATTTCTCTATTTTTCCCCCAACCCCTTTTAAATTTTCTCCAGTGGATAAAATCACCCTACTGAAGGATTACTTGCTCCATATAATTTTCTGATTTGTTTTGCATGTTGTTAAATAACTCCATCCTTGTTCAGATGGATAAAGGTGGCAAATTAATGGTTACTGCATTTTGTCATTTTCTAGGCTGTGTTTGATTCTGTTGTTATTACTGATTGTACTATTTTAGCCAAGATGGCATAATCATTCTAATCAGTTGTTCTTCCTTATAAGACAAGACTGAGATTGCTTGAGGGTTATAAACAATACTATATGCCAGTGCCAAAGAACCAGATGCTTGGCCAAATTGGCAGCAACTCCTTTTCCTCAATAAGTTGAAGAAGTAGAATCTTGCAACAGACTCAAAATCCAAAAGTCAGCTACACCTGGAAGACACATCTGAGAAATAGTCATTTCCTAAGGGTTCTTGATACTAGCCATAAAGTTACAAGCAATTTACAAGCATCAACACAGAAATTAAACTTCAAAAAGTAGAAAATGAGAAGACACAGAAGCAAGATGCAACTTGAGGCATACAGCTTGCCAAAGGCAAACCCAGGGGGCAATGAATTGGAAAAGTTCAAAAGCCACCCACCTGGAAAAAGTAACAAAGCAGATGAATGAGGCCCTAGAAAAAAATCAAATCAGAAATAATCTCTCAGGTAACTACAGAAATGATGACCAATGAACTTAGTAGATGTCTACAGAGTGTTCCACCCCACAACATCAGAAAAAACATTCCTCTCAGCTGCACATGAGATGTTCTCCAAAATAGACTACGTACTAGTTCACAGAGCATGCTTAAGTAAATGCAAAAGAACTGAAATTATCCCATCCATATTATCAGACTGTAGTGCAATGAAGTCAGAAACCAATATCAAAAGAAACCACAAAGACTGCATGAACACAGGAAAATTAAATAACACCATTCTGAATAAGCAATGGGTCACCAATGAAATTAAAGAAGAAGTTATGCAATTTCTACAATTAAATGATAATGCCAATATAACATACTGGTATTTGTAGAATGCAATGAAAGCAGTCCTACAAGAGAAATTTATAGTGTGTATCAGAAAAACAGCAAGCTCAAATAAACAATCTAATGTTGAACTGAAGCTTCTAGAAAAAGTAGAGTAAGTCAAGCTCAAATCTCATACAAGTGAGTAAAGTATAAAGATCAGAGCAGAAATTAATGCAAGTGTGACTAAGAAAACAAAGAATCAAAATATTGAAAAATTGGTTCCTTGAAAGATTAAATGAAATTGACAAGCCTTTAGCCAACCTTATCAAAAAAAGGAAAGAAAATACTCAAATCCATGCCATTAGGAAGTAAAAGGATGAAACTTCAACAATTCCTGTGGAAATTCAGATACCTACTTGAAGAATCTGCATTCTAATAAGATGGAAAATATAGAAGAAATGGACAGACTCCTAGATACATATGAATTACAAAGCTCAATCAAGAAGATGTAGAGGCCACTGGGGGGAGAGCCAGATGCCAGCCTTTTCCCGTGAGTCAGTGCCATTCATGGACTGTGGGGGAAGAGAACAAGAAGTCACCAAGAAGCAAGCCCTCCCTGTGAACTGGTGCCATGTGTGGGCCACTGGGTGGGGGGACAGTCAGATTCCAGTCTTTTCCTGTGAGTCAGCACCATTCACAGATTGTGCATGAAAAGAAGTCACCAAGAAGCATACTCTTCCTGCAAATCAGCACCATGCCCCAGTTGCTGGGGGGAAAGCCAGATGCCAGCCCCTTCCAGCATGTGGGCTGGGAAACAAGAAGAGCCAAAGCTCCCCCCACCAACTGTAAGTGACTGGCTGACCTGAAGAAACACAGGCTGTGATGATGGTTATTGAGGTGGAATGCAACTTAATGCTTGTAGTGTTTAGTGTTGCACTGACTTTGCAGGTCTAAAGCCAGTGACCTGTTCATCTATTCAGAGTATAGCAATACACAGTGTAGCATCTATGGGGATCTCCTTCTGAGGGTGGTGGCCAATGTTGATTCCCTATTGTCTTGTTTTGAAGTCCTTTATCATTTTCATTGTTTTGTTGGGTCGAGTTTCATTCTGTTTTGTTTTGTTTGATTATATTATATCTGATGACATGGGGAGCTATTTCAAAAATAACAAGATATACTATAGTAGCCATTTTGGATTTACTATTGTGTTGTTTTGAAGTCCTTTATTGCATTCATTGTTTTGTTTTTATTGGATCTATTCTATTCTGTTTTGTTTGATTTTTACTGTCTGAAGATGCCTACAGCTATTTTGAAGACAACAAAAGGAACTATGGTAACCATGTTGATTTCCTATTGTTTTGAAGTCCTGTGTGACTTACACTGGTTGTTTTCATTGGCTTTATTCTGTTTTATTTTGCTTGGTTTTGTTCTATTTAAAATAAAAATAAAAAAAGAAGATACATAAATTCTAAATAATCCAATATCAGTCAATGAAATTGAAAATGTAATTAAAAACCTACCAACAAAAAAGCCCAGGTTCTTACAGATTCACCATTGAATTCTACAAGAAATTAGGGAAGAACTAATACCACTATTCAAACTATTTAATGAAATTGAAAGAGAAGCAATACTTCCAAACTCATTCCTAGAAGCAAGCATTATCCTGATACTAAAACCAGAGAATGACCCTATCAAGAAAGAGAACTACAAGCCAATCTGCCTAATGAACATAGACATGGAAATTCTCAATAAGATACTGGCAAACAGAAAGCAGAAAATCATCAAGATTATACACCGTAAGTGCTATTCATCCCAGGGGTGCAGGGATGGTTCAACATATGCAAATCAATAAATGTAACACACTATATTAACAGAGTCAAAGACAAATCCACATGATTATCTCAATAGATACAGAAAAAGCTTTTGACAAAGTCCAGCATGCATTCATGCCAAAAATAAAACCCTACAGAAAACTGGAATAGATTTTTTTTAATCACAATCTGTTAAAAGCCATGTATGACAAATCAGTAGCCAACAACACACTAAATCATCAACAACTGAAAACTTTCAATCTAAAATCAGGAACAAGACAGATATATTCTCTAGTAAAATCCACTATATTAATTCATACAGTTGTGCAAACATTAGTCAGATCAATTAGATAAGAGAAAGAAATAAAAGGAATAAAGATAGGAAAGGAAGAAGTCCAATTATCATTATTTGTGGTTGACATGATGCTCTACATAGAAGACCCCACAAACATCACCAAAAGACTTCTAGATTTAATAACCAAACTCAATGATACAGCTGGATACCAGGTCGACACTCAAAAATCAATAGCATTCTTATACACAAACAACAAATTCACTGAGAAAGAAATTAGGGAAAACACATCTTTCATAATGGCATCCCCCAAAATGAAATACTTAGGAATCAATCTAGCAAAGGAAGTAAAAGACCTTTACATTGAAAACTACAGTACTCTGAAAAAGGAAATCCAAGAGGATTTCAGAAAATGGAAAGATACTCCTTTTTCTTGGGTAAGAAGGAGCAATATAAGAAAAATGGCCATACTTCCAAGATTGTTATGTAGATTCAATGCAATCTTATTCAAAATACCATTAGCATAATTCACAGAACAAGAGAAAACCTTCCTAAAATCAATTTGGAACCAGAAGAGACCTAGAATAGCAGTAGCAATTCTGGGCAACAAAGGCAAGGCAGGGGGCATCACAGTCCCTGACTTGAAATTATACTGTAAAGCTACTGTGATAAAAACAGCATTATACTGGTGGGAAAAAAGTAAAACAGACCAGAGGATCAATGGAACAAAATAGATAATGCAGAAACAACTCCAAACACACGCAACCACTTTATCTTTGCTAAGCAGGCCAAACACCTTAGCTGGAAGAAAGCATCTTTAAAAAATGGTGTTGAGAAAATTGGATTTCCATATTCTGAAGATTAAAACCACCCATATCTCTC
>RJWM01033808.1:0-20236 GCA_004363535.1 Dasyprocta punctata
GAGGCGGGGCCGGGCGGGAGGCGGGGCCGGGCGGGAGGCGGGGCCGGGCGGGAGGCGGGGCCGGGCGGGAGGCGGGGCCGGGCGGGAGGCGGGGCCGGGCGGGAGGCGGGGCCGGGCGGGAGGCGGGGCCGGGCGGGAGGCGGGGCCGGGCGGGAGGCGGGGCCGGGCGGGAGGCGGGGCCGGGCGGGAGGCGGCCAGGAATTCCGCGGTGCCGGTCCCGCCCGGCCCTAACACCTGCCGAACCAGCGCTGCGTGGCCGAGTGGCCCTCGGGGGCCTAGTCCCGAGGGCCCAGCAGGGCGCAGGCGTGGACCCCAGAGGTGCGGCCTCGGGCTGGCAAGGGTCCCGCCCGCGCCGGGGCGCCCAGGCCCGCGGGAGGCTCAGCCGTGCGGGCTCTTGTTTGAGTAGCGCGATGGCGCAGTTGACCGGCTAAGGGTAGCGGCTGGTACAGCGCGGCCGCGGCCTAGCTCGCGCTCTCTCACACGCGGCCCCGGCCGGCAGCGCTGCCCACGCCCGCCTTCCCTGGCCCCGGAACCCCAGGCCGAGGGCCACCTCCAGGGCCCGCCCACTCCGGATGCGTGAAGGGAGCGTGCGTTCCGTGCGCCTGGGTTCTTCGGGGCGCTTCGTGCGCGCTGGATACGCGTCCCTGATGATTTGAAGATACTGCCTCGCACTCGGGGTTCTTTGGTTTTGGGTAGTGTTCTTTGAAACATAAGGGTTTCTAGTTTGTTTCGTAGTCGTTGTTTTGATGCAGGTTTGTTTTCCTTTTAACTGTGCTTCAGTGTTTTTGAAATGCCCGCGTGTCAGCAGCCCCGGCTCCGCGGAGCAGGGAACTGTCCCGCAGAGGGGACGGGCCGCCAGGGGGCGCAGGGGGATCAGGCCGGAAGCGAGGCCTTCATTGCGCCTGCGCCAACGCGGAGCGTGAGCCCGAGTGCGAGCGCAGCCGAGCGCGCGCCCCCTGGCCCACGAGTGCGCCTGCGCGGAGCCCGTGGCCGCGCCTGCTTGTGCTGGGCGCTAGTCGCTCGCCGGCGGCCATGGGGGAGGCCGAGGTGGGCGGCGGGGGTGCCCCGGGCGACAAGGGGCCGGGGGAAGCGGCCACGAGCCCGGCGGAGGAGACGGTGGTGTGGAGCCCCGAGGTGGAGGTGTGCCTCTTCCACGCTATGCTGGGCCACAAGCCCGTCGGTGAGCGCCAGGCGCGGACCCGCGTGGGGGCGGGGTGGCCGCAACCGTCGGGGCAGGGCGGGGCCTGTGACCCGGTGCCCGGACCTCCCGCGTTCCCGGTCCCTGCGGGTGACCGACCCCCTCCACGTCTGGGACACCCTCGCCCCTGGGACACCCCCGCCTTCCCTGGCCCCGGGGTACCCTCGCTCCCTGCAGTATCCCTGCCACTCCCCGTCCCCATCTCCCCCACTGACCCCTGCCCTATCCCACTTGGCGTGTCCTAGAGTCCCCCCTCCAGTCGCTACCCCCACACGCTGGCGTCCTGCTTCTTCCCATCCCCGCCCCTTCTCTCCTCCAGGCCTGCCTCACCCATTCATTCCCCAGGGTGGTGCACAGTTCTCTACCGCCTCGCCCTGAACCTGCTGTCCTGGCCCTCCTCCCACAGGTGTGAACCGACACTTCCACATGATCTGTATCCGGGACAAGTTCAGCCAGAATATTGGGCGGCAGGTTCCATCCAAGGTCATCTGGGACCATCTGAGCAGTATGTACGACATGCAGGCACTGGTGAGCTGGACTCCTCCTCCAGCCCTGGGGGCCAGTGGGGAGACAGGAGGCTCCACACCCTGTCTTCCAGAGGTCAGAGCCGGTGGGGTGGCCCATGCCCACTATTGGGCATATCGGGGTCTGCTGGGCAGAGCTACAGGTGGCCCCAGCAGATGAGTCCTGGTCCACTCGAGAGTCCAGTAGTGCTGTGGAAAGCACCAGCCTCGTGGTGGTAGCTGGTTGCTCTTCCAGGAGCGCTGCTTTAGATTGGGTAGTAACGGGGAGCCTGAGACCAGGGAGAGCATCCATGACCGCGGCAAGTGGGGATGCAGAGGCCCGGGCCCCAAGCTGTCAATCTTCGGGTGACCCAGACATGCTGTTGGTAGGGGATAACCTTGCCTGAGTCCCCTGAAAGTAAAGCAGCTCCAGTAAGGGCCAGGCAGATAGAGGCCCTGTCCTCACAGAGCTCCAAGCTGGCAGTGTCTGGTCGGTAAGCAGGTGAACTAGAGAACCAGGGTGGCGGGAGGGCTGCAGGTGTCGGATGAGCGAGCAGGTTAACTGGGTCACGGAGGTGGCAAAAGACGAAGGTGGACCTTCTGACAGAGGGCAGATGTCAGAGCGCCGTGGCAGCCGAGGTTGGTGGGCCCGGGAAGTCGAAAGGAGTGTCCCTGGAATGAGCTGGGAGTTGGAGTCGGGTCCCCAGAGAGGGTGCTGGTGGAGGCAGGGTCTGTGCCCCCTGCCTGGATGTGAGGCCACACTGATCCTCCCGGGTGGACCTGGGTGTGTGCTATGCCACTGGGGCTGAGGACACGGTCCGCTTGCATCGGGCACATTCCCCTCAGAGCCATAGGGAGGGGACAGAAGGGCAGAGCACAGCCCGACCATAGGAATGCCCTGAGAATTGCAGCTGCAGTTGCTGCCCGCAGCCCATGTGGAGGACATTCTATAGTCTGCACTGGGTGACTGGCACCTGGGAACCCAGATGCAGCAAACTGCTGAATTCTGCATCCTGGAGTACGCGTGTTTCTGCCCGCACATCGAGTGCGTTGGTTGGCGCTGCTTCCTGGGCACCACTTGCAGGGTCAGGGGCCCTCTCTCCACTTCCCCGGGCTAGCAGCTTGTCATTTAGGACGCTGGTCTCCAGGCGCTTCTGCACTAGGCTCCAAAGAGATCAGTGTAGCACTATGCATGTCTTTGGGAAAGACAGATGGTACCAAAGCCTGAGACAGGCACAGGTGCTGGCTCAGAGGACACCGTGGCCTGCAAAACCAGGCCGACCCCTCCTCCAGCATAGAGCCCCTTGACAGGCATACTTAGGCCAAGCTGCCTGGCTTCACACCACACCCAGGCTGCTGACAGAAGCCCCTGTCTCCTGATCCTCAGTTCAGGGGCCCTTCCTGCCAGCTCTCGCTGATCTGTGTGACCTGAGGAAGCCCAGTTAGGCCTTCTTACCTTGCTGCACTTGCCTTGCCAGCACTCCTGCGCTTGGCTTTTCCTGCTGATGCCCTCTGGGTCTGTGGGTGCCTGCCCTGTAGGCAGGAACAAGAGGCACCTGTGAGCGTCCCTCGCTGTCACTGCTCCTGGATGCTGTTTCCTGCTTCCCTTGGGAAGACGGTGTGGTGAGAAGGCCACAGTGGTGAGCCGCACTGCCACATCCTTTGGTCTCTTGGTGCTGGCCCACGGCTCCTCGCAGGGTCTGGCTAGCCTCCCCCTTCCTGTCCGCCTAGGAAGCCCAGCCACGGTGGACCGGCAGGAAGAAAAGGGCTTCATCCCAAGTGCCACCCATTCACAGCTTCCAGGAGTCATGGCGCTCGCCTGTTGCTCGCTAGCTGCCTCTGTATGTCGTTAGTGACCTGCTCACATCACATTTGCTTTGTTTCTTGAAAACACAAAACGCTCTGTTCTTCCTTAGCATGAGTCTGAGATCCTTCCCTTTCCAAACCCTGAGAGGAACTTCGTCCTTCCTGAAGAGATCATTCAAGAGGTCCGAGAAGGTGAGACTTGGATGAGGTCAGCCCTGGGAATAGAAAAGGCCAGACCTGGGCCAGCAGTGGGGAGGTCAGGGACTTGTGGGGAGGTGTGCGGCTCCTGCTCAGGCCGTACACAGGGCCTGTACACGGGAGGTCTGGGGAACCTGCAGGCTGGGGAGGACTTTGCTCAAGAGCAGTCGTGTGACAGACACCAAGACCTGTGTGGGCAGCAAGAGTTGGGCAGTGCTGACCTGACCGTCCCCAGTGCTGGCCATCACCGTGGGTTTCCAGTGAACGTCAGCCGTCTCCTCCACAGGAAAAGTGATCATTGAAGAGGAAATGAAAGAGGAGATGAAGGAAGATGTGGACCCCCACAGTGGGGCTGACGATGGTAAGTGTGGAGCTCTTCACTGTTCCCGTACCTTTGGAGCTCACAACCCTGTCTTGCCGGCCAGGAAGGCCTCCACATGCAGGGCACGGCCAGGTGGCCGTAAAGTCTGCAAGATGGAGAGTCCAGTTGCGGGCAAGCTTGGTGCAGGTGCTCTCAGTGTGGGAGTCCTGACAGCCTTCCCCGTGCAGGGAACCCAGTGCTCAGCTGCTCTCTCGCTGGTATCCTGGCAGAGCCTGGACCCTGAGCGTGTGACAGCCAGAGGCTCACGGTTGGGAGGCCCTCAGGAGGACCCAGCCCAGGTGTGCGGGGCTCCCTAGCCAGGAGGAAGCCTGATGTGTTCAGAGGGTCACGCATATAGATTCTGACTTTGCTCACCGAACAGAAAGATGAACTGAGGTTCTGAGTATTCTGTTTTCAGTGAATTGATTTTGTTTCTCAGTTTTTTCATCTTCAGGGAGCTTGGGGAAAGCAACAGAAAAATCCAGCAAAGACAAAGAGAAGAATTCTTCAGACTTGGGGTGCAAAGAAGGGGCAGACAAGCGGAAGCGCAGCCGGGTCACCGACAAAGTGCTGACAGCAAACAGTAACCCGTCCAGCCCCAGCGCCGCCAAGCGGCGCAGAACATAGATGCCTCGACTCCGGGGGCAGTGGAATCGTCCTGATGCTTCAGGCTACTGCTGCCTGCTCTCGGTCCTCGGCAAAAGTGTTCATTCCACGGAGGCTCGTGCCGTGTTGCCAGCTGATCGGGAACTCATGGATCTGAAAGACCAGGATCAACCAGCTTGGTCATGCAGGCAGCCGAATCCACCTCCTGCCTCCTCCCAGGGCGTCCACTTTCGTCCACCACTGGCAGAGGAGACCAGGAAAAGACTTGAATCAGCGAGCACTAAAACGCCGTCCTCCCTCTGTCCGCAGAAGGAGCGCCTCGTCTTCCCAGGCTCCCGCTCCGCACTCGCTTGGCCGGCAGGAGAGTGGGGCCCAGGATGTCACACTGCTGGCCTTGCGTGGACGTCCCCCAGCCAAGAGCCTGAGGACTGGATATTTTGCCTCATTCACTTGTACTGTAATGATGTATATAATTTGGTTGGTATTTCACTATTTAATTTTTAAGAACCCTATTTTATACTAGTGTTTTATATGAGCAAAAATACTGCAGAAGTTAAACCTATGTTGTATTTTTTCTGAGATGTTTTGTTTCAAGGTAACAACTGCTGAGATACTTTTTGCTCAGTTTTTATATGCCAGATACAGAGCATTTGTAGCGGTTATTTTTGTAATTCTAGTGACTTGTGAAAGACCAAATGAGCGAGTGGAGGGGAAAGCACAACCATTGGGCTGAGGCGGCAGTGGCCCCAGTGTTGACTGGGGTGCACTTCATTTGGCTGTGAACATTAAAGCACAGAAATGTCACCCGGCGTCATGTGGTTTTGATATCAAAGTAGGTTAGCTTTTTATGCAGTGGGCAGTTTATTTTTCTAAGATCCGAAACTGAAGAGCCCACTTAAACTGTTCAACATCACTGGATACAATGTAGAACCCAGCAGGCCCGCTGGTTACTTTGTCAGACCTGCCCATCACTTCACCCAGCCTTGGGGGAGGGCAGAGCCTGCTGCCTGCTTCGCGCTCCCTGCGCGCCGCTCTGGGCACTGGACCTGAGCCTGCTGGCGGAGTGGTCTTCACAAAGCAGAGTCCTGCCGCGCCAAGCAGGACGCTGTGCCTGGGCCGCCCTCACTGCCCTGCTCTGCTCATCCTGATGCCTCCGTGGGCCTGAGTTCCTCTCCTGCCACCTTGGGGACCTGAGCTGTGCCAAACTCCCGTCATCTCCAGACAGGGCAGTCGGATGGCCTTGAGCATAACACGAGCTGGCTTCCCAGCACAGAAAGCCTCCTGAGGTACAGGGACAGCCAGTCTCTCAACCCGCCCCTTCATACTCCCAGGCTAGACTGGCTTTGGGGCCCGTGGCCTACTTTCTGTAGAGCCTGGACAAATCCACACTGGGTTACAGCCCAACACGTGGCAGGTGCTGAGGACTGAGTCCTGCTGGCTCAGATGCAGGCCCAGCTCCATGGAGCTGTGCTCGCCCCTGGACACTCACCTGCAGTCGGCACTGCAGCAAGGCCTGGGAGGCAGCAGGGTAGGGAACACCACTGTAACCCTGACCGAGGGCAAGTGTCCACTCTCGTGTGACCTCTCCTTGAAGGCTGGCCTGCACTCAGTGTCTTTTCATGCCTGGCTCAGCTGCTGGACTCACGGTCCATGAGAGAAGCCTGACTGCAAGGAGTCCAGAACAAGCAGGGGGTGCTGTCCTGCGGGCAGTGCGGTCAGCGCTCCACGTGCTTGTCTTTCTGCTTTCTGGGGCAGCAGCGGGGCCAGGCACTCACCACACACTCCCAGGTCTGCCAGGCCACGCACAGCTGTCGCCCTCTTGATGCCCACACGAAGCTCTCCACCTGCAGTGATGGTAAACCCAGATTTGGCTTCAAATCACATAGCAAGACCACACCTCCTGCCACAGCATACAGTATGCAGACGTGTCCAGAGCCCCACAGCCTCATGGGCTCGCGACTAACCTTTTGGAACGTAAGGCAGCGTGGACACACGTGCCTGTCAGGAGGGAGTGTCTCAGTGAGTGGAGGGAAAGAGGTCAACAAAGCTCAGGGCACCCAGAGAGTCCTCACGGCGGCGGCGGCGGCGGCGGTGTTCTGGAGGCTACGGCTACAAGGCTGCGCTCCGTTCACAGTGTGGCTGGTCAGCTGGCCAGGAGTAGCAGAGCGTCCCGGCGGAGGCTGGAGCAGCTCCCCAGCTGTTGTGCTTGTGGGCAGATCTGAGATCCAGCTCTGAGTTTCACCCAGGTCTTTTGAAACAAGGTGGCACCACAGTTGCAGTGGAAGCTTCTTGCCCAGGGTGGCCTCTCCAGCAGATGTCAGAGGTTGACTGCGGGCCCTTGCTGGGAAACTGCCGCAGGCTGCGGAGTGCAGAGTGGGCCGCCGCTGCAGACCAGGGGCCCCAAGGACGGGGCCTCACTCCTCTCGGCCGCCTGGCCTCCAGGACTGTGTGCCTCTGCCCCGCAAGTGTGGAACCGCGGCCTCCCTCGCACAGATACCGAGAGGCCGGCACAGGCGCCGGGAGCTCACACCCGCGGCCGCGAGGCCTTCCACCCCACTCTGCACACTGATGGCTTCGGCGAGGCAAACCCGTAGGCCACTGTCTACGGAGGGGACCACACGGCAGGTACCTGCCGGCAGACCTGGGAAGCTGAGCGTGGCCCCCAGCTACAGTTGACAGGAAGGTAAGCCCCCAGATGGCAGGGGAGGGCACCTGGGGACACCCTCTGGGAGGAAGGGTGTTCTCAGGGGGGAATTCTCCGGGTCAGGGGTCCTCCGGGACGCCTCGGGGGACGGACTGAAGCAGGGGCGGACGATCTCGGGGCGGTTGGGGGCCAGACACCCTTCGGGGACAACCTGTAAGGGCCGTCTTAGGGGAGCAGCCCCGCTGCGGGCCTCCTTGGAGTGCGCGCTCTGGTGGAGACGGCTACCCCTCCCCGACTGCCAGGGTCGGGTCTCTGCGGCGCGCGGACGTGGGCGGAGCCTGATCCCGGCCCCGCCCCATTCGCGCGCCCCGCCCCGAGCCCCGCCCCCGCGCTTCCTCCTCTTTCACTTTCGCTTCCGCTGCTCGCGGTGCCGCCGCCCTCAGAGCATGGACGACCCCGACTGCGACTCCACTTGGGAGGAGGACGAGGACGCGGACGCGGAGGACGGCGAGGACGGCGAGGAGGCCGGCGCGGGCGAGGCTGGCGAGGCAGGCGAGGCGGACGCGGGCGCCGAGGACGAGGGCGCCGGGGAGCCGCGGGCGGCCGGGCCCGGTTCGCTCCAGGTGCGGTGCGGCGCGGCGCGCAGGCCCCGTCCGCCGTGGACCCCGGGCCCGAGGCCCTGCGTGGGTGACGCGGGAGCCGCGGTCGTGCGTGGGTGGCGTTTCTTCAGGGCGCCTCGCGAGTCCCTCACTTCTCTTTGTCACGTCGCGCGTCAGCCCTGGTGGCTGTCATCGACAGATCCCACCCACCCCGCCTCTGCTCACCGTTCCGCCGGCGACTCGCCGGCTGTGGATTACCTCCCGCTGGGGAGGGCTTCGCTCCGCCCGCTCCTGACCCCCAGCCCCTCCGCCTGTCTCCCACGGGGTGCAGCGCCCGCCCGCCCGGCAGGGCCGAGCTCAGGGCGCCCTGGACCAGGCCTGGGAGGCTGCCTTCGGGTGACCTGCCTGGTCACTTCTGTCGCGCTGGGGTGGCTTTTGTTGCCAGCAGCTGGTGGGTGAGTCGGTTCTGTGACGCTGCTCGTGCTGCCCCAGGTGTGGAGGTGGGGTGCAGAAAGTCTGGGAGCTTGGAGTGCACTTTGCAGGGTGGATTCCCGCCGTGGAAGGGACCCCTGATTTCCAGATTATCTCCTTGTCGTGGCGTGGCCGGCGGAGTGGCCGGAGAACACGGAAGGGCGCCTGGGCGCACCTGGAAGGCCCCGGCTGCCCTGTGTCTCCTGGCTCACCTGCAGCGCTGCAGGCCAGCCCAGGAGCCGCCGCAGGGGCCGTCCCGAAGCTGGCGCGGGCTCTGGCTGTGGCCTCCAGGAGCACGCGCTGCGAGATGAGGCCTCTGCGCTGCTGTTCTTGAGCCACGCCCTTGAAACAGTGTCTGCCCTGACCTGCAAGGTGCCTGTGACCTCAGTTCCTTCGCCTCTGCCTCCTTCTGGGGGCTGCTGTCCTTCCACCAGCCCCACGCCCCTCTTCTCTGCTGCCCTGCGTGGGACCCTGAAGATGCCTCAAGTGTGTGCCAGTTGCCTGGCCCTGCACCCAGCTGCTGGCCTAGGGGGAAGTGGAGGGGGGTCAGCTTCTTCCAAGTCTGGGTTCCTTCCAGTGGCTTTGCCTGGACAAGAGCACGTCTTAGCTGGCCCTGGTTTAGAGATCAGGAAGAGACAGCTCCAGACCCTAATTGGAGTCCCATGTAGTTAGGGCTTGGAGGCGGGAAGGAGCTCAGAGCTTGGATGGGGGCTGGCCTCCTGCGCCTTCTGGGGCTCCCTGGTCCGAGAGCCGGTTGATTCCCGGAACAGGATGAGCTGTCCGCCTGTGTACTGCCCTGGCTCTTCAGCCTCCAGCCACTGTGGGCAGGGCCGTCCTACAGAGCAGGGTCAGGGCTGAGTTTCTTGTTCTTGTCACCAGGTGCCAGTGGTCCTACCTGGACCTCCAGGGGCTTCAGCTGCTGAGTGGGGCTGAGGGGGCCAGGGCGACTGGTGCCTGGATCTTGTCCTCCCACAGGACAGGGTCGATAGCCAGGGGAGGGGCCTCACCTCTCCACCAGAGGCCTGGGGCTTGGGCGGGGAACCCGAGCCAGCCAGAGAAGCTGGGTCCCCTTGTGGAGCTGTCACTAGTGGTGTGCCTGCCCCTGGGGACACAGCCTGGTGATGAGTACTGTGGGCTTAGTGGATCTTTGCAAAGGATGTCGTGGGCTGTGACCCTGGGACGAGGAGGCGGAGCTGAGGCTTGAGGACAGGAGCGTGCTGACTAACAGCCACCCCACCTGAGGTGGAGACCTGGGGTCCCTGGAGGAGCCAGAGTGGGGTGGCCCTCAGCCACAGCTGCCTCGCTTCTGTGCAGAGTTGGGAGACTTGGCCAGGGTCCAGGCCTGCCCACTGGAGTCCCCAGCAGAAGCCAGGCTGGGGGGTGGGAGGGAGGACTGGTGAAAGATAGCTCTTGACAGCTGACCCTGGCTGTGATGTCCGCGCCTTAGAGGGCCAGGGGAGTCTCCCCGGGGGCCTCACCCTTCTCACCCTTTCCTTCTCTTCCCAGTCCAGAATGACAGGGACCCGCAACTGGCGAGCCATGCGGGATATGCGCCGGTACCGGCACCACTACCCGGTGGGTCCCCACAGCCCTCCGCCGCCCCGCAGTGGCCCCCGCAGCACCTGCCCGTCTGCCCTCTGTCCGCATGTCTGGGGTCCTGCTGGAATCTCATCTGGGGTGGGGACTCTGGAACGTGTCCCTTGTGCAAGCACAGGCCTTCTGTGCGTTCAGGACCCTCCCCTTCCCTTAACGATGGGGCGATCGGAGGGCATCGCCTCACCTCTGAGCCCCTGCTCCCCAGCTTTGAAACCATGCCTGCGCCAGCCTCTGACTCGGGTGTTGAAGGCTGGTGGGACACTCCCCTTCGGTGTCGCTGCATGGTATAGGGCCGTCTGCGGTGGCGGTCATCCTCAGCCCGTGCTGTGTCCCCAGGAACCTCGGGCAACCCTCGGGCTTGCTGTGAGGTACAGAGGAAGGAGAGTCCCCAGCCCCAGCCCACATTGGTGGGGAGCTGAAGGTGGCAGAGTGAGAAGCCCAGGCCGGACTTTGGGAGCTTGGGTCAGCCTCTGGAGACCTGGAGCTTTGCAGATCCCCACTCCCCGGAATGTGGAGTCTCAGGGACAAGCTTTGTCTGACGAGTCCCTCACCATCCCCTTTGGCTCTTCAGGATTTGGTGGAGCACGATTCCAATGGTGACATGCCCAACTTGAGTTTCTACAAAAATGAGATCCGCTTCCTGCCTAATGGTAAATGCAGAAACAGCACCCTGAACTGTGCGGGCAGCAGCTTGGGAACTGGTGTGGGCTGCAGTAGCCTCACGGCGCCCTCTGGGGGCAGCCGGAGGCATCAAGGTTTGCGTAAGGACTGGAGAACTCGGCCTCTCACCTCACGTCTGTCACACTGCTGAGCTCTGCAGTTGGACAGAAGCAATGTACACGAAGTAGTAAGCTACCAACGGTTTTTGCATGGCTTAAAAATAGTATTTTGTGACATAAAAATGATGAGAAATTAAAATTTCATTGCTGAGGAGGCTGTTGGCACCTGCCCACACCCTCCGCCTGCACAGCCTTTCTCGATATGACCTGAAGCAGGGCGATGGCGGCAGGGCCCGCGTGGCCCATGCAGCCGAGAGTGTCATCGGGCCCTTCGCACACACGGGGCTGACTGTCCCCGGCTTGGGTTTCACAGGGGTTCTGTGTGCGGAGAGCCGTGTGCAGGGCTGGACCACGAGGCCCCTCCTGTAGCCGGGTCTGAGTCCGGGCCCCCTCCCGACCAGCAGCAGCTTGCAGAGCGGCCAAGGGCCCGCGCACCCACAGGTGGTCCCGCAAGTGAAGCGCGGATAGCCCTGCTGGTCCCTTAGGGGCTTGCAGGGTGAAACTGGGGGCGAGGGGCTCTTTGGCCACACTGTCCCCAGGCCCAGTCAGGGTGACCTGTATGGCTGACCTGTCCCCATTGGCTCATAGGCTGTTTCGTTGAGGACATCCTTCAGATCTGGAAGGACAACTACAAGCTGCTGGAGGACAATCACTCCTACATCCAGTGGTGAGGGGCGGCGCGTGCCTCCGCTGTGCCCTGGTGTGCGCTGGGCACTCTGTCCTTCCCGGAAGCCAGGGTCCGCACTGCAGGCGATGCCTGCAGCCCCGTGGGTGGGCCTTGCTGGGCGCCACTGGGTCTGGTGGCCGCTAATGAAAGATCCAGGCCTGTCCCAGACTCTGTCAGCTCCATAGATTGCACCAGCCATGCACTTGGGGCAACAGGAAGGCCGGCATGTGCGCTCTTGGGGAGGACGGGCAGGCCCGTGGCCTCAGAGCAATCCCTCAGGGGCCCTGGGGCAGTTGAGGCTGGACCGTGCCTAACTTGAGCTGGGCAGGGTTGTAAGCCGGGCCTCAGTGAGACACCACCCACTCGGGAGTCTGTGACCTGGCCACAGAAGAGCCATGTGCTCTGCTTTGAGGACCACCTGCTGCTGGGCAGCTCACCTCCAGGGCGGGGTGCGCCGTGGACCTAACTCCCTGCACACCCACGGCCTGCGAGAAGGGAGGTGAAAGGCGAGAGCCCTGCGCAGGGACAGGCGAGTCAGCTGCTGGCCGTGCGGACCCAGCTGTAGTCAACTGCGCTCCACCGTCCTGGCCCCCAGTCCGGCATGCAGCCCTCTGCCCAGAGTGTGGGGAGCTGCACTCGGCTTCCCGCCCTAAGGGGCCTGCCCGTCCGTGTCTGCACAGGCTGTTTCCTCTGCGGGAACCCGGGGTGAACTGGCATGCCAAGCCGCTCACACTCAAGGAGGTGGAGGTGAGTCCCTGCCTGGGCTGGGCTAGGGGAGTGGGGAGACGCTGGGTCCCCTCCGTTGCCAGGGGGAGGGACATGACCTGAGGTGTGCCGCTGCTCCCTGAAGAGTGACCCTCGCCCCACCCCACGGTGTCCCTGCTGGCATCCAGAAATCTGCCCGAGGCTGGGCACCACCCGTGCAGTGGGAACAAGAGACAGGAGGGGCTTGGACAGGGCCGTGCCTTTGGCAGGTGGAGAAGGTTCACAGAAAAGACAGCCTTGCCGTGGACTCTGGCACTGCAGCAGCTCAGAGGGGAGCGGGACGTTTGTTCCCTGTCCCCTTGTCTTTTTTTTTTTTTGATAGTGGGAATTGAACTCAAGACTTTGTGCTTGCCAGGCAGGGGCTTATGCCGCTGAGCTACCTCTCAGGCCCGTGTCCCTTGTCGTTTTATCCCCGAGACCGAGTCAGGACCTGAGGAGGCGTCAGCTGGCCCGGCGTCCGGCCCTGTGCCCCTCTGCAGGGACGGCAGCCTGAGCTCTGCTGTGGGTGTTTTCCAGGCATTCAGAAGCTGCGGGGAAGTCAGGGAGCGGCTCATCCGGGCCTACGAGCTCATGCTTGGCTTCTACGGCATCCAGCTGGAGGACCGGGACACGGGTGCCGTGAGCCGGGCGCACAACTACCACGAGCGCTTTCAGAACCTGAACGGGTGAGAACCGGCACTCTACCCAGTGCCTGGTGGGCACGCGGGGCACCCAGCACTGCCCTCCCCGTGCCTGGCGAGTGACGCGGTGCTCACCTGGTTGGGTGTGAGTGTTTGAAGGAAGCCAGTTCCTTACCTGGAGGGGTCGGCTGTCGGGGAAGCAGAGCCAGTGCACACGGCACGGGCTCTGGGCCATGGTGGGCTGTGGCTGGACTCGCACCTGGGCCTTGGTTCACCCGATTGTCCTCCCACAGGCGCAGCCACAATAACCTGCGCATCACGCGCATCCTCAAGTCGCTGGGCGAGCTGGGCCTGGAGCACTACCAGGCCCCGCTGGCACGCTTCTTCCTGGAGGAGACCCTGGTGCAGCGCGAGCTGCCCAGCGTGCGCCAGAGCGCCCTGGACTACTTCCTGTTTGCCGTGCGCTGCCGGCGCCAGCGCCGCGAGCTTGTGCATTTCGCCTGGCAGCACTTCCGGCCCCGCTGCGAGTTTGTGTGGGGGCCTCGCGACAAGCTGCTGAAATTCAGGCCCCGAACTGTGGCCCTGCCGCCGCCAGCTGGCCCCGGGCGGGTGGAGGGAGCCAAGGGCCTGGCAGACGCCCTCCTGGAAGCCGGCACCCCGGGTCAGGCCTTCGGGCCGGAGAAGGACCAGGGAGGGGACGGTGTGTCGGCCCAGGGTCCCCAGCCGCTGAGTGAGAAGCTCCAGGACCCAGGAAGTCTGGAGGCGGACCAGGAGGAGGAGGCCAGCCCCCCAAGTCCCAAAGAGAGCAAGAAGAGGAAGTTGGAGGCCAGCAGGCGGGAGCAGGCCCCAGGGGCGCCGGGGATGCAGGGCGAGTCCGAGGTGGAGGAGATCGCCCTCAACCTGGAGGGCTGCGCGCTCAGTCAGGGCGCCTGCGCCGCGGGGCAGGAGGAGCAGCCCTGGCCCCAGCCCCCGGCGGCCAGGATGGCGGAGGAGGCGCGAAAGCGGAGGAAGGTGGAGGAGGGCGCCGGGGGGGACGGAGCTGGGCCCCAAAGGTGTGGGGACAGGGCCGAGGGGGACCCAGAAAGTCAGGCAGGCCCAGAGCAGGGTGTCCCTGGGAGCCCATCAGATGGGCCTGGACCTGGGCTTGCCTCCACAGGAACCTCAGCGGGGCCCCCCGCCAGCCCTGGAAAGCCTTAAGGGACGGGGAGCCAGCGCCCATGCAGGGGGACCTGGGGCCCGGGTGCCCTGTTGCTGGCTCTTCTTGGTGCCCAGCAGTGCTGGCCTTTCCCTGGTGGTCACTGCGGTGGCTGCCGGGAGGACTGCGGCCCTGCCCTCAGGGAAGGCCAAGGCCTTCAACAGCCTCCTTACCTCAGTGCACCCCCACTGGCTCCCCCCTGAGCCCCAGTGTCTGTAAATGTTGGGGGGAGGCCTCGGCAGGAGGGGGTTCATTTTCTTTGGTGCCAGTGAGGCCTTTTCTCAATAAACTCCTTTGACTTTGAGCCCCCGGGGCGTGGGCTGAGGTTCTCCGGTGCTTCCCCGGCCGGTTTCCTAGCACAGGCGCCTCTCGGGCTTCCCGCTGCCTCGAGTTCCATGTGACCTGTCCCGGTGCCTGTTGGGGTGTAGCAGGGGTACAGCCCACCCCAGGGACACAGGTGCACACGTGTCCTGTCCACAAGGTCGCCAGGCGCCTGGGGACCAGATAGCGGGGCTCTGGTTACCTTTGTCACGGGCCGAAGGGTCAGTCTAGGGCCTGTGCAGCGTCCTCGGGGCTGAGCCGCTGTGGATCCAGACGGGGCCTTCACGCCTGCTGTGAGCTGGGGTGTGGTGACGTCTCCGCTCCCCAACCCCTCCGCACTGGATCCCAGCTCCATCTGAGGGGCCACGGGCCTCCTCCCAGGCCGCGCCCCAGCCTAGCATTGCCCCGAGTTGGGATGCCCCCCTGTTCTCAGCCCTGCCCTGCCACGTTGCTGGGGTGAGGAGCCATTGCGGGGCCGCTGAGGGGACCTCCAGCTCAGCTCCCCAAAGGACCTCAGGCTTGTCTTCGGCAGAGCGGTGGAGGTAGAGCCGGGCTGGCCCAGTGCCCCCACTGGAAGCTGTGGGGCCCCAGCACTTCAACTGTGGTTTGGCCCAGTGATGGGGTTTTCTGCATGGTGGGGAAACTGAGGCACTGAGTGATTCCGAGTGGCGCCTCAGTGGGGTCCCTCTGACCTCTGGGGCTCAAGGCTTGAGTTGGACAAGGAATCCCACTCCTGGCCTGAGGGGGCGGGCCCAGCACTGCGCCGGGGAGGGCCAGGGGTGTGGCCCCCTGCCCCTGAACTCTGAGGGGAACGGCGTCCCCAGACAGGAGGGACCAGCGCGAGGTGGGTACCAGAGGTGCCGGGCTCTGACGGAGCAGATAGGCACCCTCCCTGTCCCCAGCCAGCCCAGCCGGAGGTCTGGGCAGGGTGGGCGTGGCCCTGTGTCAGGGCTGAGGGCCGGGCTGGGGGAGGTCAAGGGTGGCACGGGCGCTGGCCCACTGCCCTCACCCGAGGTGAAGGCAGCTGGGCTCCCCGAGTGCCGCCCCTCGGTGCCCTGGCCAGCTGTGCCCAGGCGCGGGAGCGGCTGCACGCTAGGAGCAGGTGCCCTTGCCTTCTCGGGTACAGGACCTTGTTCCCAAGGCCTGGGATGGGGGGACTGCTCTGAGCCCTCACCCCTGGCTCTGCGGTCTGGGCATACCCTGCCCTTGTCATATGACCCGTGCCTGAAGACGCTAGTTCCCGGGTGTCTCTGACACGCTCCCCACCCACCTGAGGTGACCTCCAGGACCCCAGGGCCACAAGCAGCCGGCTGCCTTCTTCCGTGGTGGAGGAGGACTCTCCAGTTACCAGGCCTGGGCAGAGGCGGAATGACCCAGTCACCTGCAGCCACTCTGTGTCCCCTCTCCTTTTTGTGCACTAGAGTTGAAGCCCCAGACTTCGGCTTCATTGGGGTAGCATTTCCTGGGACTGCCCAAGATTCCCAGCGGTGGCCGGGGCCCTGCCAGTGTGGTGAGCCCCATGAGTGACTTGATCCTTGAGCAGTGCTCGGGCACTGTCGCCCTGTCTCCTGCCACAGCAGCCCTCCGTTTCCTGTTCGTTGAGGTGGTGCACACCTGTAACCCCAGTCCTTGGGAGACAGACGCAGAAGGATTGTGAGTTCAAGGCCAGCCTGGATTCCATAGCCAGATCTGTCTCAACCCCCCCACACCCCAAAAAAAGAGTCCAGTTCATGAGAGAGTCCCTACTGCCCTGGACCCTGGGTTGGTTCCGTCTCGCCCAGGGTCACTTGCCCTCGTGGGGCACAGCAGTGCCAGATAAGGGGCTTTCCCGGGTCGCTGCCCCAAACAGACCCCTCAGTACCACCAGGCTTAGGATGGGGGCCGTGGGGCTCTGGGCCGACAGCCTTGGGCTTTACCATCTCAGACGCCGCTCGGTTGGGTGCCCTCGGCCCCAACCGGCAGATCGCTCACGGGCTCCTCGTGGGCGTAGGCAGCCTGGGGGCTCTCTGCCCGCTTAGTGTTTTCCAGTTTCAAGTAAGATTTTATTTACTGATCCCCTAAAAGGAAGATGCAGGAAACCCAGCAACCCACTGCCGGAACAGTGCCGGAAGAGCCTCCATCGGCCTCCCGCCTGCCGCGTGGTGCGCACTGTAGGGCGGCGACACCTGGCGCAGCTTGGCGAGCAGCAGCTGGCGCCTATGTGCACGCCCTCAGGTCCCTCTCCCCGGCAGGGAAGGGAGCTTTTCTTAAAGGTTTCCTCCCTTCCCAGAAATTTATCACAAAAATTTGTGTGTGTGTGTGTGTGTGTGTGGCACCGGGGATTGAACTCACAACCTCATGCCTGCCAAACAGGCACTTAAGCCACTGAGCCAAACTCCCAGCCCTAGTTTTTCGAGGCAGGGTCACACTGTGTAGCTCAGGCCGGCCTTGCGCTCACGTTGTAGCCCAAACCGGCCTCGAACTCACAATGCTCCTCCTGCCTCAGCCTCCCGAGTGCTGGGATTAAAGGCGTGCGCCACCACGCCCTGCTTCACAAAAAAGTTTTTATAGGAAAATATAACCCCTGAACTTTAGTTGTCTACTAGAAAGGTGCAGATTTGAGAAGTGATCCCCACCAGCTGGGATCAAAACACTGACTGTTAAAGAATAGGCCAGTTACTCCAAGTTCCTGGGCTACTTAGACATTTACACAGGAAGGTGAATTTCAAGATTCCATTGAGACAGCTGCCTAAGTTGCTGTTCTGCAGTGGGGCAAGGCTGACCGTGAACCCCGCAGAGGTGCACCGAGATTCGAGTCTCAGATCTAGAATAAAGCTCCTGGTGAGCCGACCGGCTCAGACTGCGGGGAAAGCAGCGTGAAGACACGCGTGCAAAGCGTGGTGCTGCTGCCTCTCAGCCAGCCGCAGTCGGTCACCCCGGTGTTCACGGAACCGCTGCAGGGACGCTCGGGTGGCGGCCGGCCTCCCTGGTGCCCGCGCCCAGTGCAGCTGCAGCCCCAGCTGCTCGGGCGCGCAAAGGCTGGGGAGTGTGGCAAGGGATTGCTCGGAGACTCTTGGAAAGGTTTTTGGGCTTTTACTTCAGGGATGGCTGGAAGGGCTGTCTTCATTCTCCCCGTCAGCCGACGCGGGGACCCTTTCCTCCGCGTCAGCTAGAGAGAGACACGGTCCCTACTCTAAGTCTCATCCAAGTTTCTGCCGGTGGCAGCTGGGTAGAGGATGGAGAGCTCCCATTTCTTGTCAGGACAAAAAACAAATCCCACGCAGTGCCCCAGCTGTGCCCTTTTCCTCCTTTCCCCTGGGCCCAGGGTGCCCAACAGGAGGCACGGTCCCAATCTGCGGCACTGGCCACGGGGCAGTGACTCCTGCGGGCTCCCGCCATGGGCAGCACGAATGCCCTTGCCGAGGCAGGACGCCCCGCCCCTGCCCGGTGCTCCGCCTCGGGGACACGCCGGTGCCGGCTCCGCTGCTCTGCCCAGCTCTGTGCTGACACGGGGAGGAGCCCCACGCGTGGGAGAAGAGGTGCCCGTGCATCTCCCAGGGAGTCGTTGGCCTCAGAGCTGGGAGCCTGGCTGCGGAGAAGGAGCCCTCCAGGCCGGCAGCGGCGCAGAAGGACGAGCAGGCGCGGTCACACGGTGGCTATGTCTGCGCCTCGCCCCCTTCCTAAAAGGCGCTCTTCACGAGGGGCTCTGCCCGGCCACCTCCGGCTGAGAGCGAGGGAGAAAGGAGGCTTTCTTGTACTCTGAAAGGTGTGTGTGTCCAACGCGCCAGTCCCAGGATAATTTTAACTCGCAGGCGGGCCAGTCCGCCTCCTTTCTTCCCCGCCCGCCCCCAGGTGGGCCTGGCTGAATGGGGGGCTTGTGCGCGCGGGGCGGGGCGGCCGGATGCCCGGCCTGCGCGCTGCGCACCGCCCACTGCCTGCAACTGACTGCCCAGCCGCCGGCGCCGGCGCAGCTCAGTGCCCGCCAGCCATGGCCCGAGTGCCCAGCCTGGCCCTGCTCCTGCTGGGGCAGCTCCTGGCAGCCACCGCAGCACAGGTGAGCGTGGCTCTACCTGATGAAGGGCGGCCACCCGGGGTGCAGGTGTCCCGGTCAGGGGGGACTCCAGCCTCCAGGTCCGCAGCAGAGCCAGGGCTGCCGCGCACCCTGGGGACCCTCGGGGATGCCGGGCTGCCTCGTCGCCGGTGCCAGTTGCGGTCATCTGGCTGAGTACCCCGTCGACGCCCGGACACATCGAAGGGATCCCGTCCTCACCCGGCCTCTGCTGGTGCAGCCTGGGCGCACAATGCCGTCTTTGTTCCCGGGGCTCCCTGCAGGGCCACAACGCAGCCACTCCTGGCCAGGGCGAGGGGCATCGCCAATCCCGGGTGCTGGCTTCCAGGACTGAGGCGCGGGGTCCCCAGGCAGGCGGAGGTGGTGGTGACCGCCCTGGCCCTGTGACAGAGGCCGGAGCTGCCTGACAGAGCTGGCCTGGGGAGCCACCATGGCAGGGGTGTGGGCAGGCCTAATGACTGTTCTCCATTTCAGAAAGTGGGGCTTCCTGGGCCCCCAGGCCCCCAAGGCCCACCTGGGAAACCAGGCAAGGATGGCATTGATGTGAGTTGGGTGGGGTTCTAGGGGTTCTGGAGCTGGTGGGGCCTCCCGGGGCCAGGCCTGATGGGGACAGTGGGCAGGGTGGGAAGCAAGAGGACAAAGACCCCTTGTTCCCGCTGGGGCAGAGCCCAGCCTGGGTGGAGGCAGGGTGGTCCTCGGGGCAGGTGTGCGGGTCCAGAGGAGCCTGTGGGGTGCACCCTGGGCTCTGCGGGATGTGGGCCCTGTCCCTTAGGGTTGACGGGGGCTCTCTGGGCTGGAGCCAGTGGGGGCTGGTGAGGGTCCAGCCCTGCCTCAGAGCGGGCATCTTCCATAGTGTCCCAGGGCAGGTGGGGCCCACTTCAGGGGGCTGCCTGTGCCTCCCCAAGAGGGTGGTCTGGGGCATGGACCTTGCTCATCCCGTCACTCCAGAAAGAGCGGCGCTCCTTCCAGGGCCGGTCTGTGCCCGCAGTGTTGGCCCGTGGCCCTGTGCTGCCTCCCCCGAGCCCCCAGAGAACTTGGCCTTGGTGGCCATGAGCCTGCCCTCCCCCACTGTAGGGCTGGTGCTTAAGGTCTGGTTGGACCCTGGACTGCATGGCCCAGGGCTGTGGTCTCTCTCTGCCTCTATTAATGGGGCTTGGCATCTGGGGCTCTGGGCTCCCCTGAAACCCAGACTGTGAAATCCAGTTAAAGGGTTTAACCACGCAGCTGAGCATCCAGGAGCTGAGGGCTACTGGAACCTCTTCCGGAGAGCGGGTGCTGGCTGCCACCTCCCCAGCAGGGGGAGCCCGAGTCCCTGGGTGTCCTGAAGCCCGCTTTCCCAAGCTCTGTCCAGGCGCTGGGAGCTGTGCGGCGTGTTCCTGGGGGTGGGACCGAGTCCCTGTGCCCTGGGAGGGTGTCGGGTGCTGTGTGGCCCTGCAAGGGCTGAGGGCCCTCTGTCAGCCGCCCTTTCCCTGGGGCTGGCCTGTGGGGGCAGGAGCCTCTGGGAGTGGACAGTGGGGGCTAGGGAACCCCAATTAGACTCCATGGGCCAGGCCTTCAGGACAGAATTGGAGGCCACCCTGCTCTGACCTCCCGAGCCGGGGGGCTTTGGGGGCCACATATGACATCTACCCCTCTGCAGGGAGAAGCTGGTCCTCCGGGTCTGCCTGGGACCCCGGTGAGTGTCTGTGGCTTGGGGAGGGGACAGCCCATTTCCAGTCTGGAGGGGGATGGGTAGAGGGAACAGAAGGTCATTGATGTCCTGTCCCCCCATGCTGAGACTGCGTCGCCCCAGATGGGGCCTCTGAGGGTTCCAGGAGGGTTTGGAGCCAGGAAGGGGTGGGAGGGGCGTGCGTGGGATT